>JAGKTI010001908.1:54056-68978 GCA_018397915.1 Birgus latro | reverse complement strand
CTCTCTTGTCTGTGTGTTTGTCTGCGTGTGTGTGTGTGTGTGTGTGTGTGTGTGTGCGCGCGCGAAATTTCTCCATTCAATTTTAGCAACAGCCGTTTACTGTCCATTGTTGGATACAGACCGTAATGCATTTCTCTCCACTCTAACCTTACCTATTGTCTGGCCGTGTGCTGTACAGTGTCCCGGTAAATATTCGAATCTGTTCATTCGTTCTTCTTTGCCTGCCTCATCCCACTCCATATCTGAGGTTCAACTCATTTTTCCGGTTGTTCATCTACTAGCCTAGTTGTTTTATAAAGTTGCGACGTAACCATTTCCATTTATTTATGTTTTTCATAATTTTCTACATAATAAAGCTAAGCTGTGAATGTGAATGTCTGTCAGTGAGTTTGTTCGAGTCACGAGAAGGGTAATAGATATGGACCTAATTCTTTTTGCGGTAGTCAGAAAAATGCCAGGAAAAGAAAATGGCGTGATGAAGGACAGCCAGTGGGAAATATTGGATTAGCAACACCCAAAATATATCAATTAAGCAAAAGCTAGAGGCACTCAGTTGCATCTCTCCGAAAAGGGCAACGTGATTTCAAAACTACTACTCATAATGGGTTAGGGTTTCCCATCACTGATTAGGGTTTCGGAAAGAGTGTTTTCCGGATCCAGAATCTGTAATACGATCCGGATCGGTCCCTAGTCAATCGATTGATCCCTGGCATGTGCTATCTACCCACCAAATTTGGTACAAATCTCCCATCTAGTTTTTGAATAATCCTGCTAACAACCAAATGGTCAAACAAACAGGGGTGAGAACATAATCTCCTTGTCGGAGAGAATAACTGAAACAACTTTCAACATTTTGCAATTTGCAGATCTATGTTTTTATTATTTCATCGAATCACACAAACTTTCCTTTCTCCCATCAACCCGATATCCTTTACCTTTTATCCTACACTGTCCCTTTCTCATCCTTTCTCCAGTCCATGAACCTTCTAAAGTAATCGGTGTAATTGGGAGTTTCCACAATTACAAATGTAATGCTAAATATCCAATTTCCCATTAAACTAATGTTCTCAACTTCCATAAACTTTCTCCTATCTATTCTCCCTCAACGTCCCTTCCATATCCCTTCGTCTCAGACAGTATACCCCCATTGAACAGTTTTTCCTTCTTCCCATTAGACTCATTTCCGTTCCTTCCATTAACTTGATTTCTCTTACTTTTTCTCCCACTACGTCCCATCCACATCCCTTCACCTGAACATGATCCCCCTGAATAGCAGGCCGGCAGCCGAGCTGTGCCTTTGTGCCCTCCCTCTGAGAGTCTTTTACAATCAGTGTGCCGCTTCGATGGTTCTGTTCAGGCTGGTGCTGTGCTTGACCTGCTGCTACACCCACTCTCGCCGCCTCTCCCTTCATCAGTCCTCTCAATGCCTGTGTTCTTCTTCGTCGTTGTTGTTAAGATTCCTTTTCCTGTGTTTTTATCTCTGTTTTATATCGGTGTATTTCTTACCTTTTCTCAAATTTCGTCAGGTTCTCTCCGTCGTCGCCTTTATTGCAACTGTCTTTTATCTCCACTGCCTTTTATAATTTATCTCTCTTTAATAAACATCTTGATGGCCCTTCGTCATTGTCATAGAGTTTCTTTTGTCGTTTTTTAGAGTTTCTTTCCTCTTTAATTTACTGTTCTATTTTTTCTTACCGTTTTACATATATTTCAATTTTGCATTTCTTTGGCTTTCACTTTAGCTATTTCCCTTCAATTATAATCTTTTTCTGTTATATTACATTGTTGTCTTGTCCCTTTCGTACATTTCCTCAGCCTTTCTTCATCAGTCCTTTCGATATCTCTCCTTCATTTTGTGTCTGTTGAGGTTCGTTAGGTTCTGAACTTGTTCTTTCTATCGTATATTAGTTTAATCTGCTTGCCCTTTTCTTATATTCTGGTAGGATCTCTCCGTTGTTTCATTTTGCGTCGTTGTCTTACTATTTCTATCTTATATAATTCATTTATCTTCATCTGCCCTCACGATGGTACTTTTTTTGCCTATAGTTTTTTTTTCTACTTTCAGCGTCCTTTACTACATTTTTTCTCTTTTATCTTTTTATTAAATTTCTTCAGTGTTCTCTGATTAATGTTAAATGCTGTAATATTTCTTCAGCATTTCTTCATCAGACCTCTGGATACGTCTTTCTCGATGTAGAGATGCGGTATATTCTTCTCTGTCATGTCGTTAATATTTTTCTTTATCAAATGTATCCTTCTTGCCAGTTACATCTTAGTTCCAGTGTTTTCATGTACTGTCGACTTTTTTTCTGTATTATACCTGTTTAATTTCCATGTCCAGTTATTATGTACAGTCAAGTTTAATCAATTTTGCGTTGCATATATATCTGTTTCATATTCGTCAGTCTCGTTTCATTGTCCTGTTTGTTAAAACTGGTCTGCTTTTCATCATCATCATCATATCACATCATCAGGATCATCATGGCCATCATAAACATCACCATCATCACGGCCATCATCCTCATCCTCATCATCATCATGACCTCTCTTCCCATATAATGATTGGTATTTCTCCTCATTATGTAATTTACCTGGTTTTCATTCATTTCATTAATTTTTGTTGCACCCAAGGGTGGGGGGGGGGAGGCAAATATACTGCTTATCCCTAACTGTGTCATTCTCTTCTTCCTTCCCTCCCTCTCTCACTTCCTGAGTTACTATATTTTCTTGAAGAATGGGGTCCAGGTCTTATGGGAGGAATTTTAGGAAAACGAAATATTGCACAATGGTAACCTTTCCCCCGGACGAAGTTTCAGGGCGTAATATACCAGTTGGGTTCCAAAAAATTTACAACTAAGCAAAACTGGGATAATGGCATCCATAGATACGACAGCCATCCGCCCTCCTGAAGGCCCTCTTTTTCTCGGGGGACATCAGCTTGACCTCGTTCACAGGCATCAATATCTGGGGGTGTGGTTTGACAGCCAGTTGACCTTCACCAGTCATGTACTTTACCTGCGGGAGCATGCAGCCACCAGACTCTCAGCACTGAAAGCCCTCTCACACAGCAGCTTAGGTGCCTCAAGCCGTGTCCTCACCACTTTTTACACCCACGCCATGCGCTCTCTAGTTGACTATAGCGTCATGTGTCTTGTAGGACTCTCAGAGGTGCAATCTTGCCCCCTTGAAGTCCTGCAAAACTCTGCGCTTTGTGTCATACTAGGAGCCCCTCCATGGACGCGACTGGAGAACATCAGGGCTGAGAGTGGCCTCCCCTCTCTCCAGCACTGAATTTTGGGTCGATCGTCAGTAACTGCTGCTCAAATTTTCCGACTTAGGCTGCAACTTCCTGTTGCTACCCATCTTCCCACCGTCCTTTCCCGACCTCCATACCCGCATCCTAGGAAGGACTGGCACTCTCCCTTGCCTCCACCATCAGACAGCTAGGGTTGGCTAACGTCCTTCTAGAAGGACCAGACCTCCCTAGCCCCGACTTTTCTCCTCCCCACCTTGGAGACCACCTACAATCAGATGCCTCGCCCCTGCCAGCTCTTGCCCTCGATCATCATTGCCCGCTCTCCTTCGTCAGGAGGTCCTGAGGAGAATTTCGTCCCTCCATACTCCAGGATCAGCCACATACTACTCTGATGGATCCGTCACGTCAGAGGGATCAGCTGGTGCAGCATTTGTCTTTGAAGATCTTGTCGAGCCTTGCAGACTCCCTCAGGGGACCTCCACGTATGAGACAGAGCTCGTCGCCATCCTTGGTGCCCTGCGACACGCTGCAATCCACCACCTACGACAGCGTGTCTCTATACACACTGATTCACTCTCGTCTCTGCACGGTCTCCGCACAAGACACTTCAGGGACAGTGCTCACTTGCTGACCTCGATTTTGGTTGTTGCGAACTGCATCGTGCAGGGTGGTGATGAAATTCTCTTCCACTGGCTCCCTAGTCATGTGGGCATAGCAGGCAATGAGCGGGCTGACGCTGCTGCTCAGGCTGCCACCATCTTACCTGATGTTACATACCCACTCCTGACCAGCCTCTCACGTATAAAGGACAGAGCCAAGTGCTCCATCACAGTTAAGACCAAAATCGACCATGAAAACCGGGTGGCAGAGGGTTCACACTCAGCCACCTGGTTTGCCAGGGCCACTGCCTATAACCCCCTCCAAACAGCCGCAATCGCCCCCAATTCGCATGTAGTCCGCCTGCATAGACTCAGGCTTGGCTATCCCTGCCTCTCCCAGATCAGCGGAACTGACCCCATCCCCTGTCCTCACTGCCACGAATCTGATGAGTATCCTCTCATACACTACCTACCTGATTGGCCCGCCACCGCCTCCCTTCGCCTCTCTCTTGGATCCAGCTCCATCAGTCATCCCTCAAGAACCTTAACAGCCACTGAAATAGTCTTCCTTTCCCCCACATCTTCCATACTTAAAATCGTATCCACCTACCCCCCACAAAAATAGCCAACCTTATGTATAACCACACGCTCCTACTCTGACTAGTTTCACTTGCCTGTTTCCACTCTGACTTTCAGGTGGATAAATCTATAAGAACAACAGCAACAACAACGACAGCCATCGCCCACTGAGCAGCACACAGGCAACGTATTTTTTTTTTTTTAATCATCTGGCAAAATAAATTCCAAATATTTTCCGAGTGTACTTTTTTATCGGCTCTAGACACAGGCTTCACAGGCTTCATAGTTCGTTCCCTGAGAACAAGGCAGTCCTCCTACATACTACACACCTAAACATGTCACCGTTTCGGCGCTAACAAACACCGTCCATACTAAATAAATGCTAAGGCTGCCTCATACAAGGCTGGTGTATTGGTATTAGCAGGGGTTTTATTGTTACATGACGGACGAAATTCAAAACCTCAAACTGTTCTCTGTCCCAGCCAGGATTCGATCCTGGGTCGACTGGGACTGCAGGCTACCTACCGACCGACTCGGACACTGCCTGTACAACAGAACTTCCTCTATGTGAATGTTTTCCCCCAGCGCACAGCCATCCTTTTTCTTTTCCTTTTTTTTTTTTTTACAGAGGAAAGCAAAATTTGGCAGGGTGTTTGGCCTCTAACTCCATCAGATTTGGACTGGGAGGGGTTTCCACTGGCCACAACCAATAGGAGGAATTGGCCCCCGAAGGATACGTCATTATGCATACTCATAGCATTTTTGCCTTGGAAAATTATATTTGATGGGTCACCCATGGGTCTCCCATCACAAGGGTGGGGATAGGGGGTCTGGAATAATGCTGGTTTTTATTTTTATTTTTTTTATGTGTCCGACTCTGGGCATAGGCTTTACAGCCTGCTATCAAGGCCCAGCCGTCCTCGTACACCTCTACATGTCACCACTTCGGCGCTAACACCCACCGTCCATATTGAATACATGCTAGGGCTGTCTCATACAGGACTGGTGTATTGGTATTAGCGGGGTTATTTTTACGACATGTCGGCGGGTCTTCTGGTAGATCAGTAAAGCCTGATTTTAATGAAATTCAAATCCTTAAAATGTTCCCTGCCTCAGCGAGGATTCGAACCTGGGTCCCACGGGACTGCAAGCCAACTCTCTACCGATCGAGGTGGTATGCATAACCATGTTTTGTTTTTTTTTAAATTCCAAATGATGATGTTTTCAGTGTTATACCCTCACCCAGCCCATGATTTAGGCAGATTAAAATCCCTGTGCTGCCCAGTTGGAGTATTACCGAATACTGACAGAGTATAAAAGAGCTCTGTAATAATAATTGCTCATTTTCTCAGAACGATTCTTTGTACTTTCAGTGAGAATATATTTTGATTAAGGACTAAATCTAGCTGATGAGGACACATTCTCTAGGGAAAACTCAGAATAACAAGCTAATTCATGGCAATTTTTCTAGGTCGACTTGATTTAGCTAAGAAAAATGTTTCCTTCTCATATCTGTAAAGCTAAAAGTAATGCAAGAAGGATAATATTCACCGTGGCATTAGTTTCGGTGATAGAGAAATAGCCCCAGATCAAAATCAGGTACACAATGTACTGAATAAAGCACTAAATAAAAGTCATGCCCTTCATTTGGGTTTTTGAGTATGCTACCATTAAATGATGAAAAAATTCATTAAAAATTATGTGCAGATTTGTGAAAATGACAGGCTGAACAAATTCTTTCAGTATTTTCAATTATTTAATAACAGTTGTAAAACAATAACAGATTTTTTTTTCTTTATCGACCAAGTTTTAGGCAGAGTAGGACCCCGGATGTCCAACACCCATAAGCAGGGGAATGGTCTCCAGTGGTATAATGTCTTTTTTTTTTTTTTTTTACATAAGCACATGAAACTTTGCACAGTGGTATAACTTCACCGAAGCCACGTTTTACGCAAGGTGATACCCCCAAAGACCACTACCTGACGCAAGTTAGGGGTGCTATCGTTAACGTTTATGCGCGCTCATGGATTTTACAAAAGGGATCACGATTTTCTGCATAGTGGTAGACGTTCACCAACCACGCTTTAAACGGGGTAGGACCTTGATGGCGGACTGTCCCCCTGGGGTACAATGCCTTAGTTTTTTTCGAAAGCACATAAATTTTACACAGTAGTAGAACTTTCCCTGAAGCAGAGTTTATGGAAGATAGAATCCATGGGATCCCTCCTCTGCCTCCTCCGTAAATAATTACCTGTATGTTTTTCCTCTTCTAATATTGCAGAGGTGTATGTAGCTATCAAACGTGCTCTCTGTCTATTTTTCTTTTTCTTTTATCTGTGGAAACTGTCCTGTCTATTTCTCCCTGATAGTTTTAGGTAATGAGGTACTTCACTCCCATAGACTTTAGCGATGTCACACCACACCGCACCACAGACCGTATCACCCTTTTACGACATACCACACATTCACCTTCCTGCACCGCGCCACACGAAGACAATTAACAAAGGAGCTCTGAACCACCTATGTCTAATAAATTTTAGAAGTAGTAGTAGTAGCAGTAGCAGTAGTAGTAGTAGTAGTATATGTTACAGGGAAATTGTGTAACCAGTGATTTCATGAAATCTCTAAGGAATTCATGAAATGAGTTTAAATAAGGATGGGTTAAATAAGGTTAGGTAAATTTAGGCTGTGATTAGGTTAGGCTGGGATAATCTAGGTGAAGTTTTGGTTAGATTAGGTAAGGTTAGTAGTGTACCCACTATGTTATTAAAAACAACCCATATATGTAACCAAGTACAGTTGGTGTCTGAATCGCTTAGCTAGGCTACGTTCTCACGCTGTGTTCTCACTCCTCATGACACTGAGTCAGTATGGGGCGAGCCTCTATTCGGATTGGAACTGTTAAGCTTCTCTTGTAAATAAACCTCCCTTATCCTGCAAAGACTTTTGGAATTTACCCAACTATAACACGAGTGTTGTGGTACAAATTTTGTGCAGCAGTCAGTCGAATCTCCATTTCATCTCACCTCCCTACAGTGTTTTATGACAATCGAACTCATTAGTGCCAGTATTCTTTTCTACTTCAGTCTACACATCGGCCACACCCCTTGCCATTTATCTGCCTTGTATTGTGTCACCTACGTCTTCCTTGGTGTGAACTTCCTACCGTACTTCAATGAAGTTTATACCGACACCGCCCTATACATCGGTTCATATCGCCAGCTGCTCACCTAACATTTCCATAAGGACCTATTCAGTGACAGTTCTCACGGTCCTCCTGAGGCTATTATAAATTACCACCCCAATACGCCCCACTCCACACCAACCGCTCCCTCTGGACCACACAATGCAAATCACAGAGCATGCATCACAGGCCCCGCTCCCACACCTGCCACTTGTTACGCCAACGCTCTTCCCTCCTTGCCCTGGGTATGTGGCCAGACTATCAGCGACCTCTGCGTCATCGCCAGCCCTCTCCCCCTCACCATATAGGTGGTGACTCTACGACTCTCCAGCTTGCATCTCATTGGTCGGCTTCACTTGTGATGTCATTCTCCCCCACCATCTCCCCTCCGCTGCTTGGGAGAGACACCTTATTCAAGTAGCGTCTTACCTTCGTTTCCTGCGAGCCAGAACTCCTCATTCAAGTAGCGTCTTAACTTCGTTTCCAGTGAGCCAGAACACCTCATTCAAGTACTGTCTTAAATTCGTCTTCACCGAGCCAGACCACCTCATTTAAATCGTGTCTCACCTTCTTCTCCAGCAAGCCGAACTTTGCTTCATTCATCAAACTTCAGTATATGCAAATATAGTTTAATTAGCCCATTACATGACTTTCTATATAGATTATTCTCCGGATTTTCTCTAAAGATTGCATCTCAAGTGAATATTCCTTTCCCTTCACTCCCTTCCTTATCATCCTCGCCAACTTCCTCTGTCACTCATCACATAGTCCACACCTTATTCATTTAAGGCCAACCCATTCATCTTCATTCATTTTCACTTCCATTGTGTATGTAAGCCCTCATTACCATTGTACATATTGCCTCTTCCCTCATCCTCACATTGTAAATATAAACATTTCATTTTCATAGTTCCTTATAAATTTTCTCACCTCATCACACGTCATATTTCAAATATACCTAGCTCTCTCCCGTTCGCCAGAGGCACGAAACTGAAAGAGAGCAACTACATACCGATAATGATTTCGTGACTCACTTTTGTAGTGGTCGAACATACCACAAGTATTCAGCTCACACCACACCTGCCACAGACCACTCACCTACCACTCTTACCACCACAACCCCTACCACTACTACTACTACTCTTTCTACTATAAACAACCCTGATAATTTAAATCCAGATACTGTAAATCCAGATACCGTAAATCCAGATACCTCTTCATCTATAAATGATTCTTTAGAACTTCCTTCTACCCCTGCTCCTTCAACTTCCATCATTAACTCTCCTGCCCTACTTCATCTCCCACCTCAACTACAAATAACTGCCACTACTTTCTCTCCCTCTCAACCAGCTACTTCAGTAACTTCCACACTTTCCAAACTCACTTTCTTCCAACCATGTCTAATAAACCCCCTCCTCCACAGTCCATCTATTTAGACGATGCAAACTGCCCAAAATTTACGGGCAAGGACACAACCTGGTCAGATAAAACTTCCTCAGAGAGGTCGAAACGGACATTCGCAATCGGCGAATAATACATGAACCCCTCAACATCACTTACCTATGGGTCGGTTACAGCAAGGCAAATCGGAAATAGGAGCTGCGATCAATGCATATCATTTTGATGACATTACAACATTTGATGACTTCCAAAAAGAATTAATATATCTCTGTTGCCAGCATTCATAAGCCTCATGTCTCACTGGATTAACTAATCTCCTCACCCAGATGGAGGAAGACATGAAAGTCCCAGCTCAAAATGACAAATTACTGGAGGTAGCGGCCGCAATGAAGGCCACTAGTTCTGAGATGCGACAGTTGTTGCTAGGCACAAAATGGGTAGAAGACATTAATGGAACTCCTATGTTTTCACTTAAATACTTCGGAGATTTGCTAGGTTACCTGAGATTTTTACATTGGCTGGATACCAGACAGAGAGAGCTAGCCCTGCAGATAGGTTTCAATCCAGGAGATAAAATTGTTCAGGTCTCCAAGACCATCCAAGAAAGAACAGGCTCGAACCTCACTCGTCAGGCCACAAATCGCCCCTCGGTCTCATAGGTCTGCCACACCTCTACCACTTCATCAGACTACTCACGTTCGCATCCCACTATATGGGGATAACCTAACACTAACCGTTCCCTTTCACGGCACCGATTGCCGACTACCGGTCGTGATCAATCTAATGTGCGACGGTGCAAACACTCCTCGGTTGTGTACTGGCACTGTGGTAACACCGGGCATCAAGAATCCAGTTGCGACCGTAAACAACGACGACGTCACTCACAAGGAAGACAGTAACCTTCGCAATCGAGTCGTCCTAAATGCAAATCTCATAAGAATAGTACAACTCACTACTGAAGAATGTCGTTACCTAAACAGCCGCCAGTCAGGGGAAGCAGAGCGCCCGTATCAGAACAATATAACGTAGCGACAGAAAATCAACTCCCCATTCGCCAAGTAGGGCCTATAACTTCCTCAGGCTTAGTCATTTTAGGATGGAGTGTCGACATACAAACATCGTCTTTCATGGACACGGGATCTATGGTAAGTTTGATCCCTGATACCTCTTTAAACATCAGTGAAGAACAATCAAAAAGGTCGGATTCCTTGAGCTGCCTGACATTCGCTTAGACAGTGTAGATGGCTCAGAGTTTAAGGTTAAGAAAAGAGCCACTTTAGAGGTACAACTAGATAGAGCCTCGACCCCTTTCACTGTAGAATTTCATGTTACTAACCACCTCAGATATCCAGCAGATGCCCTTATTGGTTTACCCACCATGGCACAATACTCCATCGCACTATTACCTGCTTGTGGTGGTATAGACTTCTGCGGGTTCCCGGTAAATAGCAGGGAACATCCCCGTCCTGTACTTTCTCAAATAAACTCGGTCATTTAGTCCCCCCTGAACCCACCACTACCTAAGAGTACAGATGAATACTACCCATCATCATCTGAGAGTAAATAGATAAATCCACCACTGTCTGAGAGCAAAGAACTAAATTCCTCAACACCTGATGATACACCCTTTAAGCACTCAATCATGGATCTTACAAACCCCTCTAGCGACAGCACTATAGCCGACTCAGACACGTCTCAGTTAACTACCTCACAAAGTTTGAATGATGTTCTCGAACATGCAGAGACGAGGCGTGCAGAAACAAATAAGTGCACAATTTTGTTACTGCATGAGTTTACCAAGGTCTCTGTTTGTGTTGTAGGTGCGAAAGAAGGAGTGGATGTACTAACATTACCTGAGACATGTTGTATGAATGGCTTAACTTATGAGTCGGCATGGTGTACTGTGTTGGAGGACAACTTGTGTTATCTGTATTTGCTAAATGTCACTAATGCTCCACATAAACTTAAAAGTGGTGTAAAGATTGAAGATTTCCTGGTTTACCCAGCGGCCATAACGGTGTGCCAGGATGTATTCTCCATAAATAGTGCAGATGATGATGATAATGATCCGACAGGTGTCTATGCCATCAACTCTAAGGGATGTGCTCCGACTCTTTCACCTGACCTGATCTCAAGTCTAACTTGTACAGATTTCCCACAACATAAGGATCAGTTAATCAATCTGTTGCAGTCTTACCAAAATGCTGTAGCCGTACCCGGAGAACCTATAAAAATCAATTAATCAATCTGTTGCAGTCTTACCGAGATGTTATAGCCTTACCCGGAGAACCTATGGGTAGGACAGCATTAGTTAAACATCACATGGAACTAGTATCAGGTACTCAGCCGATCTACATAGCAGCGTATCGATTGCCTCACAGTTTGAGAAAAGAGACAGATGAGATAGTACAAAAAATGTTAGATCAGGACATTATTGAACCCTCTGTCAGTCCATGGAATAGTCCGCTTTTCTTAGTCCCAAAGAAGGGCGGCCAGTTTATACCAGTAGTGGACTATCGTAGAGTAAATTCTGCAACCGTACCAGACCGTTTTCCATTGTCAGTTCTCACAGATTTGCTGGAGTCATTAGGTGAAAACAACTTTGTCTTTACATCCCTAGACCTACTCAGCGGCTACCGGCAAGTAGAAATGGAAGAATCATCTCGCCCTTTAACAGCCTTTAGCACCCCTTCTGGACATTTTCAGTTTAAGAGGCTTCCTTTTGGTTTTAGGAATGTTCCTTCAGTATTCATGAGACTTATCCATTCAGTCTTCATTGGCATGATGGACCACTCTCTTTACACTTATTTAAATGACATAATTGTTGTGAGTAAATCAATCCCTGAACATTTTGCAAAGCTTCAACAGGTATTTGAGTGCCTTCAGCTAGCTGGTTTGAAAGTCAACCTCAGTAAATGTGCCTTCTTAAGGAAGAAATCTACTTCCCAGGGCATGTAGTAGATGCAGAAGGTATTCATACCAATGAGGACAAAACTAAGGCGATCATCAATTTCCCAGAACCTACCAATACAGATGCTGTAAAGAGTTTTCTTGGACTGAGTGGTTATTATCGCAGATTCATCAAGGGATATGCAAAGATCGTCGCTCCTGTGACTCACTTACTCAAGAAAAATATACCTTTGTTTTGGACTAAAGATCAGTCACAAGCTTTCCAAAAACTCAAAACAGCCCTTATAAATGCCCCAGTTTTACCATTTCCCGATTATACAGAACCCTTTCTTCTATGCACAGATGCCTCAGGCACAGGACTTGGTGCAGTTTTGATGCAACTAGATCAAGCATCAAGGTTGCGCGTAATAGCATATTTTTTTTCTTTTATGCAGGGAAGAAGGAACCAAAGGCCATGGGACTGCAAGCTGTTCCTTCCAAGAAAAAACAAAAACAATTTGAAAGAGAGCCAAATTCAAGATCCGTTCTTTCCGAGATGCCTGGACACACTGCGTTTGAAAGACTGTAGATCATAGGAAGTAGGAAATACAGACAGTGGAAGAGAGTTCCAGAGTTGACCAGTTGCATAAATAAAGGACTGGAAGTAACGCTTAACTCTTGCATTAGAGAGCTGGACAGAAAAGGGATGAGTTTGTTGTTAGACTGGTGCTACGTGCCCGTCGTAGAGGTGGAGGAATGGAAGCAGACAGTTCAGAGAAACAGTGACCATTGAAGTAACGACAGAAAAGAGATAAAGATGCAACAGTGTGGCAAAGAGACAGAGGTTGAAGGGAGTCAGTAAGAGGAGGAGAGTTAAAGAGATGAAAAGCCTTTGACTCCACCCTATTTAGAAGAGCTGCATGTGGGGAGCCTCCCCACACATGAGAGTTGTACTCGTACTTCACTCAGGGGCGAATGAAACCCGTGTATAAAGTCAACAACTGTGCAGGGGTAAAGAAGGTTCGGAGTTAGGCCTGTGCAACCAGTTCGTGGTCTGGACGGTAGTGAACAGTACCTCCTGGGAATGACCTATATGTTTTAGACATCCCAGCAACATGTATAAAAACGTGTCATGTCTGCTGCATTTTTTCCCCTTTTTCTGTGAACTTGGTATTTCAGTATCACTATTACAATTGTTTTGTTACCTCATCATCTAGTGATTAAGCTACATAATCTCTATCCCATATAAACTTACGGTCGTGGCATCGGCCTCTCCCAACCTTCTCGACCTCATCATAAACAAAATTAAAGCAAATTTTTCTACGAGAGACAGACAGACAAAAGAGAGTGATGAGAGACGTGAAGACCATCACTCCTAGATAGTTAGCCACCTATTTATAGGTGGTCTTGACATGCAGTAACCAGTTACGTGTATCACAGGCAATTTAAGACCCATAATGTACTTCTAATAAGGTATTTATTGTTATTTTGGACCACGTTTTTATTTTCGAATAGCGACAATATTGGAGTTAACAACTTATGTAACTGCATGATTACTAGACCTATTTAACGAGTCTAGGAAGCTGATAGTGCCTGCACCATGTATGGATTGTCTATTCCATCCCCACCAGTCGAGTCAGGATAAGGCTAAGGTTACGCTGACAGGTTTGTCCACTAAGGTACGGGTTAACAATAACAACAGTCTGCATAATATGCCCTTTTTTTACAATTTACCTCACTGAAGGTGCTAGTTTACTAAGATAAAATGCAGTGCTATTCTTGCTCATTAAAGTAGCCCATCAGTGAGATAATGTGGAAAACAAAGAAAAATGAACACCAATGTGCGATGTATTTGCTTATCTGCGAGATATTCACTGTGTTGGTAATGTGTGGAATAAATTTTAATATTTTATAATGGACAGAATAAAAGATTGGTATAACATGTTGTCTGAATGCTGGCCGTTTACTGACAGAAAATAATATCACAAATACTGTATATTAGTAACAAGTAACATATGTCCATGCTTCAACACTTAAAATGTGTGATTTCATTATACTGCTTGTAGTATTAATATTAACTTGACTACTGTTGCTGCTACAACATCCACCACACATATAAATATTGTTATCGAACATCGTTCTAATTGTAATCCATCTCTATCACAACCGCGACCATATCAAAATCTGGTGATTAACCCAAGGCGTCCCGACTATGTATGGGCATGTCACAACGTTTTGTCACAGTGACACCCAACGACGTACCCATACGTGATGCAGTTGCAAGGTCCGTCATTTGCACATTTTTCAAGTTTCACGAGTGATTTTTGGTAGGCATACTGTATGTGGGAGACCTTCCCCTACCCGGGGATACTGCCTGGCCCCACCTAACCCCCCCTCCTCCCCACACGCCATTTTCTCGGCAATTCACTTGTTAGCAGTGACCTGGCCAGTAAAGACATGTCGTGCCACAGTCACTCCAATGACGAAATTCGTGATGAAATGATTCCTGAGGTGAAGGACAAAGGGAGAAACAAGCTAGAGGAAACAAACAGAACTGATGAGGTGGTAATGTCGTGAAGGAAGGTGCCATATGCTGATGTGTTTGGTGAGTGAACAATGATTATATCACCTATATTATTGTGTGAAAACCAATATACTCTTGTACTGCATATAAATTCATACCAAATAAATAAATAAATAAATAAATACGTAATATAAAGTGGCTTTGAATTAGTAACCCCTCCCATAGTTCGTTTTCTTTGAAGCCACGTACCCTCGTAGAGCATGAAAATGTAAGGGTACTCTCACCTTTAGCAACATTTATAAGCTCAGGAGGACAATTTCTCTATGAATTATCGATGTTTCTCACCAAAAGCGGAGGTTTGAGCCAAAAAAATTTTTCCTCCAAATTGGTCGGGATTCGGGGAGGGGGGGGGGGGCAGTGGTAGAAAATTAGCCGGGACGTGATCGGTTAACCCAGTGCTATTCAACCTGGGTGGACAGTCCACCTTATG
>JAGKTI010001908.1:6420-39036 GCA_018397915.1 Birgus latro | reverse complement strand
AGCGAAATATTCCGTATGAGCTACTCTCGTACTATAAATGTATATAAGAAAGGAAGGAAGAAGCGTGAGTGATATTTATATTCACCTAGAACTACATAATTTATTACGTTTTGTCTAGATTTCCTACGACTTATTTCTTTGAATATACATAAGCAGCTGACATTTTCAACTCTTGGCTACCGAGATACGTATTGTACATTCAGCTCGCTCTCGTCCTTCACGGTGAAATCACGTCGCAGTCGGGCCCCTACATTTCTGCTGCTTTTGCGCCCATTATAAAAGGCCCTGTGACCTCTACCCCTACTAAACATCGTGTGGGAAGCGGTAAAGGACTGTAGATACATATAAGTGTAATAAAATACTAGAAATAATAAAGTGTGAGTGTGTATATGAGTAAGAAATGACAGAATACCAGCGGCGAATGAGCGCGAGTTGGAGGCTCGTACGCGCTCGTATTTACATTGCTTTCACAGCGTTTTTTTTTTTTTTTTGGAGTATGGATTCCAAACTACTTGGAAATCATTGAATAGTGTTTCTAGTGTTAATATCTGGCAGTGGTATTCATATTACGGGATGTCGGAAAGTGTAAAGTGGAGACTTAATTACCCAACTTCAGAAGTCTCAACAAGTCCTACGGTAGTCGACGAGTGCTAAAAAAAAAAATCCCAGGAGAAAGTTGAAGGTATATGCCATAAGCATGTGTAATTATAATATTCTAGGACTAAGAACTGATTTTTGGCAAATATTTTTAAAAAGTCAGTTGGAGCGCAAATATCCCCGCTGGATGGGCACGGCGCGCCTCCGACAACCCCGCGGTTTAAGGGTTACAAGCTGAAGCCCGAACGGTCAGACGTCAAGCATCATTTGAACAACGAACACATCATGGGAAAGTGTGTGGAAGTTTGGGAAAGATCATAACTTCAAGATCTTTTTTTTTTCCACATGGTTAAACATCTTAATTCATGATGATCGCCATGGGTTAATTATTTGAAAAAGGAAAAAAAAAGTATCTTTATTTTATAATCATTAATAATAATAATAATAATAATAATAATAATAATAAATACGTGGAGAAGCTAAATACGAAGAAAATTCAAAGTCCAGAGGCAATAGAACGAATTAGGGTAAGCCTTTTTACATGCAAATATTTGTGACGCCAATAACGTCTCGCTCAGAACAGCTTTTTCAAGAAACTCTCAGACGTTATTCACAAGAGATTTCTGCTATCGTACCGTGGAGCCAGTGGCACTAAATTATTAATATTCAACTTGATATAATGGCAGGGAAGGAATAAATTTACCAGGGATGTAAACGTGTGATCGTGACCTGAAAGCTGGGGTACTATTTACTGTTTGTGTGATAAAGATATTCCAGCTGCCCAGAGAGAGAGTGAGGCATTGTGGAGTATTTTTAGCCTAACCACGCTGCAGTCATAAACGCTGCCTCCACTGGATAGATAGCCTGGCGGTAAGAAGTGGAGAGGTAGAAACTGGAAATAATTTAAGTACGAAAGGGGGATAAGCTGAAAATTGTGTAAAAAATAAGTTAAAAAGAAAAGCTGCTGAATTAAGTATTTTCTGATCTCGCGCTCTCTCTCTCTCTCTCCAAAAGGGTATGGGTCATTACACCCGCTCACTCCCGTCAAATATACTTCCTCCTTGTGTCCTGCTCCTCCATCCGTCCGTTCCCTTCTTGGGCTGTAGTGTCGCATAGAAGGGAGAGATATGGAGAAGTGCTGTTGACAGAATGACGGACGGGGGATAAAGGATAGACTAAAGCTTCGAAGAAAGAGAGATTGAAAATGGTAAAAATTTAACCAGATAGCTGCTACGTACATCATATGAAGAATAGCGTGCGACTGTTACATACATCATATGATCAAGCTCATTTTTTTTTTTTTTTAAAGAAAAGGAACACTACATTTTTTCACCAAAATGTCCATGAATAGCGTACCACGGCCAAACTAAGGTAAATATTGAACTCATATTGGTTTTCCAATTCTTTTCCATGCACTCTCATTTATAAGAGAAAAAATTATTTTTGTCAAAAAGGAAAAAAATCGCAGCAGTTAACGGGTTAAAGGAGCAAGCCATGTCGTTTGTATTCCATGGAGACAGTTTGTAGTTAGGTGTGGCTTCGACAAAAGGGCCTTCAGAAACTTCTGTCTCTACAGAATAACAACCACATGGCACATTACAGTCTTTTACATTCTCTTACACCTATTTTCTTCATTTTGTTCTTGCTTTTCCATTCGTTCCTACGACCGACTGTACAATAATTCTCATACAAGCCCCTCTCTCTCCATTAACTTATTAACTTCACATGTTTGAGCCACCTAGAGAGTTTTATTATTTTCCCAAGTACATCACCATCAATTTAACAATTGTCACGATCATTAAATATGTCAGTCTATTTCTTTATAGCACCCCACAAACACTTGTGAGGTAATATATTTCAGCAGTCCTAGCATACGACTGATAGCCCTCGAACATCGTTCTTGCCTTGCTGCTGTATGTTTTTGTTGGAAGTGATATTGTTATGTGATGTGTCTACGCTCCATCTTTCCTTTATTTTTTGCTGCTTCTCTCTACTCCTCTTACACTTTCTTTGTGGTTCCTTAGGTTCCATTTCTGCAACATTCAGTTACAACCTATAATCCATCTGTAGACAACCAAGTGTATACCAATTAGGAAAAGTGGTTTTGTAAAATGTGGCAGAAAGTAATAAGTGAAAAGAAAAAAAAAGAGAAAACTGAAAGATTGTCTACTTTGAAAACAAAATGAATAAAAGTTTACAAATAAATGATTAAATTAATGGGCACGAAAGATTAAGTAAATTATTATTCTTTTTTATTAGCGCAGAAAAGAGTGGAGTATATAACTGGATATATAAAGAGCGGAATAAAACTGTTAATATGACGCCGACTCTCTTCGTCCGGTGTGCTTTATTACATCTGACCCCTTTTTCATGCAACAATCTTAAGATACCTGTCACCCCTGATACAGTCTTCGTTATCTCAAAGATATCGCTTTCTTCCATGACCCTTCACATCTCTTCCTGTTCTATATTTAGCTATATCCCTTTGCCATTACAATAAAAGTCTATTTATTCCATGTCGGCCACATAACCTACAACTTATTTACTCATGAATTTTTAAGCCTTCTTTTGTTGTTCGTACACGTTTCAATTTTGCCCTCGATTGCTAATATTTTATGTTAATTTTGCACCCATCCCCAAATCCTCGCTTGCTATTATTTTCTGTTAAATTTGCAGTCATTCCCCAAACCTCTTTCTATATGTTCTCCTCCCTTCTCCCTTCGGTATAGATTGTTATAATGATTCACTCCCTTCTCTACTTTCATTTCGCGTCCCTCCCTTCCAAGTTTCACACATCTTACGTCCGTATTCCCCCTTTTTCTTAAATAATCCTTCCCTCCTCCCATCCTGAATATACTTCCTCTCTCATTTGTACCTACATTTCCAATTACCCTTTACTGTTTCCTTCCCCTCGAGAAATATCACTCACCAACTGAATCTTCCCAAGCTTTGGCTGCGTTTTTACTGTACACAGTCGCCTACTTTCCACGACTGCTTTTCACATACCGGTATTAAACTTTTTATTAACAACCTTTCATTTAATGATCATCAAACATTACCTTGAAGTTTCCCTTTTAACTGTTCTTTCTGTTCAGTACAAATGTGTCTGAAATACGGTATTCCGTATAATATAAAGTTTTTTACCCATGTCCTATACCTGTTTGATACAAGACCGTCACTGCCACTGCAGACAATTAAATTTAGATAAGGAAAGGTATCTCGTGTTGAAGCAGTTAAGAGAGGCGGTTTTATATATCCTGTATAGCCAGTTGTCTCCCTTCAGTTTAATTCAATTGTGTAATGGAAACAATACTAAAATATAAAAGATGCCATTCTAGGGAAGAGGTAAACATGAGGGAAGATACCTACAGTCTCTAACCGTTTTCTGATACTGGAAGCACATTATACATAATGGTGTTTATCCCAGTATGAAGTATGTTTTGCGATGACGTACATTGGCGTGATTCAGAAAACCAGAGACATCTTTTATTTTTTATAATTTCTCGCCATTTTA
Source organism: Birgus latro (assembly GCA_018397915.1). Lineage (NCBI taxonomy): Eukaryota > Metazoa > Arthropoda > Malacostraca > Decapoda > Coenobitidae > Birgus > Birgus latro. Next base: position 34,925 of record JAGKTI010001908.1, on the reverse strand, counting down.
TGTGGCTCGGGCGAGATGTAAAGGTGTTTCTGGGAAGAGGTGGTTTTTGCCGCGTTCTTTGAGGTTCTTGCCCACAGAGCTGAGGATGCGAGTGAAACAAGTTGGCTCGCACATTCTAAAATTCAGTCCTCTCTCTCTCTCTTTCCTTCCCTCCCTTCCTCCCTCCTTGTGTGTGTGTGTGTGTGTGTGTGTGTGTGTTAAACCCTTTAATAATTTCTGAAAAAGAAGTTATTTGGTGATGAGATTATTTATTTTTGATGAACATTCCTACAGTTACATAAATACTCAGGTATTATTATTTTTATTATTATTATTATTATTATATCATCATCATCATTATTCTTAATCTTATTCTTATTCTTATTATTACTGTTGTTGTTGTTGTTGTTGTTAGTTTCTGTACTCGTATTATATCGAACTGCGTATGCTTTCTCTCTCAGCCATTAGTCATCTTATCTCTTAATGCAGCCTCTCATCCTACATGTATATATATTGTATCATCCTCGCTTTCACACTCTTTACTTCTTTATTTTCAGCTGTGTATATATCACGTATCACTGTTCATTCACTTTCGGCTGACAATTTAGGCTTCTCGGTTTGACGACCTAATAGGATATTATTTATGATTTTTGCTTCTCACTCCATTTATCCATTTCTTCTTCACTTTAATGGGTACATATGATTCCATAAGGAAGTAAAGGAGCATTGTGGTGTTGATGTGAATGTGTTGGAGTGCATCAGGGCAAGTAACTTGAGATGGTTTGGTCATGTAAAGGGATTGGAGAATGGAAGGTTGACTAGGAAAGTGTACATGGATGAGATGGATTGAAAGAGGGGGATGGGGACCAAGGAAGAGATGGAGTGGTGGGTTTAAGTGGTATATACAGTATGTGTCAGTTGGAGAGAGCCTGATAGTGGAGGGCACAGTGACATGGTGGCGATTTGTCTCTGGCCACAACATTTGCTCTTTCACTCTATATCACTTTCACCTCTATCCTCCTTCCTTCCTTTTGCTATCATATCTTTTTGTTAATTATAAGACCGACTTTTTTTTTCTGATACTTTCTTATCGCTGTCAGTTTCCTGGTTCTTCCGCTAAACTAAATTATATGTATCATCTGGTGTTAGAAGGAAGAGAGTAGCAGTGTTTTCCTGGCCATAAGAGGAATCATGGTACTAGTTTTAATAATCTCAGGCTCTGAGGACTCGCTCTCGCCTGAATATAACCGTCTTGCTTTAAGTGATATTCAGTGCGAGAAAAGAAACAACCATTAGTGAGCGTCAATATTTCTTCCTCTGCCTATCTGTTTCCTTTATATCCACATTCCTGATTCGGTTTCCTTATGCATTTCTCCTCACTCATCACTCTTTCATTCCAGCCGACGAGTCATCCTATTCTCCGTGTCCTTTACTACAACTCACAGCTTTTTGGCTTTGGTAATGCTTTCTACAAAAGAACTGATTTTTCTTACTCATAATTTCCACTTAAATTTTGCAATGGTTTTCAGTTTATCGCATTCCGTTTAGATTTGCATAACTTCATATTTTTAAAGAGCCATATTACATTATATTTGTTGCGGAGACACCTTTCTAGAACAGTGTGATATCTTACGGAATATTATGTTAATAAGTGACACCACGGACGAAAGTATACAGTTTTTTTTTATTGTATCTACACTACAGTACTTGCTTCCTTATTTGTCTTTCTTCCTAGGAGTCCTTCATTTTTTTTTTTTTTAGCATTTAGATCTTGCTTACCAGGCTGTATATGCATTACCCCAATTGACTGCTTTGTTTTCTTTGTTGCCTGCTCTTCACATCATTGTTTGCTCAGGTCTTGAGTCTTCACCAATTTTCATTGGTGTGTGTGTGTGTGTGTGTGTGTGTGTGTGTGTGTGTGTGTGTGTGTGTGTGTGTGTGTGCACGCAGTATTTACCCAGTCTTCTGTATTCATCCCTCTTCCTGTACCTCACTTTCTTAATGCCCTAAACCCACAGTCACTTTTTTATCTGATTCCACGCCCCTGAAGTATTTCCTACATTTAGTTTACCTACCCCCTTCCAACCCCCTCCCCCCCCTTTCTTCCTATCTTGTTGTGTCTGTGAAGCAGAATGTTACTGTCAGGTTCTCTCATCCCCACGACGGGCACGAAATCCTTTGTTGTGTCAGAGTTTTTGTTGTTGCTCTGTTGTTTACGTCCTCTCTTCCCTATTTTCATGCTTTCTTTCTCACTTTTGTTATTTTTATCCCTGTGTTTTTCTTTATACCTTTATTCCGTTCCCTTCTGATATCATCAACTCCTCCAATAATACATCTCTTGCACCATACAGCATTCCTCTTGTCACCTTAACTACTTGTCACTGAATTCCTTTTCCCAACAAACCTCTTCACATATATTCACCTCATTCAGTAAGATTGACTACTCAACCGTACATCCTTTCTGCTGCGTTTCCAGTCTCTTGTTACGCTGGCGTCCCCTCTCTATTACGTTCATACACATCCTTTCCCACATCACTAACCAAGTCGCTAATGCAGCTTTTTAGAAACCACTGGTGTTAATTTTCTTGCATAGCATTCATTACGAGCTTACGGTTATTTTTCCAACTTTCTCGGATTATCATGTTTTGTTTCCAGCGAGATGCTAATATCTGATTCTCGTTATTTTGTTCTCCTTTTTAACTCCTTTGCCATTCAGTTTTATAGATATAAGGAATCCGGAGATGGCAGTTTCCGCTTATGTCTCCCACCTGACCTTATTATCTACAGCCTCTTTATTTCTTTGATATCTTCATCGCTAAGATGTCGTGTGGGAGGAACGAATTTTACCTACTAGATTCTGCTCCATTACTCCGTCATTGACTTCCTCCGTACTTAATTCTTTAACACCCACTTTCTTGGAGTATATGTTTCATGTCTCCTCTATCTATCTATCTATCTATCTATATCTATCTATCTATCTATATCTATCTATCTATCTATCTATCTATATCTATCTATCTATCTATCTATATCTATATCTATCTATCTATCTATCTATCTATATATATATGTGTGTGTGTGTGTGTGTGTGTGTGTGTGTGTGTGTAATTTTACTCTGCATACTTCCAGAACTCATTACACTCTGTTCCATCCTTTGCCCGCGTATTTTGTCTTTTATTTCTCTCCTCCTCCAGTTCATTATCCAGTTTTCACGCTACCTTAGGCTAATACACCTGTTTCTTTTTCATCCCTGACCAACATACTTTGTTGCTTCTGCATACAATACCTCTTTCATTAACTTATGCATCTACTGGTCGTAATTTTCGTCATATTTTTGCGACTGTCAGATGATTTTCTTCATAGTAATGGATACTTTTCGAATAAAAGCGCTTAGAATTCAGCTTCGTTAACTCCTCGAATACAGGAGGTCCTTCTTTAACAAAATGATGTCGTCTGGCGCAAAAGAAAATAGGATAAAAAAAATTCGGCATCGTAGTTAAGTGATATACGTTGTTGTTATTTCCTCTCAGTTATACAGCTATTATATTCCTTTGACTGTTATTATGTTGCTCAGGTTCTTATTTTTACCATGTCATCATCATCATTCTATCATCATCATTAATGTCAATCCACGGTAGGAAGGAGGCTTCTCCGATATCTCTATGGTCTTACATACTGATTAATGTCTTATTTCATCCACTTCCGGCAAACAAGCGAAATTCATCTCCAACATATTTTCCTATCTACCTCGTCCTCTCACTTCATCTCTGGGAAACTGTTCTGTTTGTCCATCTGTTACCTCTTTACGAAAAACGTCAGTTCACTATATTGGTTATTGCCTTTTTACGTGAGATGATTTCATACTGATCTTAAAACTAATTCTAGGTTCTTGTTCACCTCTGTTCTCCCCTCCTAAAATTGGAAAGGAGAAATTCCTCACACACACTTAGACTATTCAACCGCTCACGGTCTGTTCCTTCTTTTGCCATCCCATTTCAGAATCATAAAAATGTTTTCCAGATATGCATGAATAACCATGATGATATTAGGTCTCATTATCAAACATTTCTCTTTGCTTTCATTTTCTTTATTTCATGGATTTTTTTTTTAAGCAGTGAGTGTACAGTGAGATTGGATGGGAAGGAAATGGAGAATGTGAGTGAATTTAAGTACTTGGGCAGTGTGATGAGTAAGGATGGAAGTCTGGAGGGTGAAGTGCTCGAAAGGGTGCAGCAGGGAAGGAAGGTTGCTGGTTCGTTGAAAGCAGTGATAAGAAACAGGGAGGTGAGCATGGAAGTGAAAAAGTTGTTACATGACAGTATTGTGATACCAACTCTGACATATGGAAGTGAAGCTTGGACCCTGTTGGAAGGACAGAAGTCAAGAGTGAGAGCAGTGGAAATGAGTTATTTGAGAGGAGCATGTGGAGTCACATGGAGAGACAGACTAACAAATGAGGAAGTGAAGGAGCGTTGTGGTGTGGTTGAGGACGTGATGGGAAGCGTTAGGAGAAACACGTTAAGGTGGTTTGGGCATGTGGAGAGGATGGAGAGTGAAAGATTGACGAGGAGAGTGTATGTGAGTGAGGTGGAGGGGGCGAGAGGGAGAGGGAGGCCGAGGATGAGATGGAGGGATGGTGTGGAGAGGTATATGAGAGAGGGGGGTGTGAGTTGGAAGCGTGGTAGTGAAATGCCATGAGACAGAGTGACATGGAGGCGATTTGTTTGTGGCCACCCCGTTCGGGATTAAGGCGTCTGGCAATAGATAGATAGAGATATATAAATTTCTTCTAATACCTTTGTATATGTTTATCCCACATCTTGTCCTCTCATTGCTCTCTTCCTTGATAACAAGAGAATTAGAACAACATGATCAGAACAGACATTTCACGAATTCTTAAGTTAGGTACCCTCCTTGGTTTCTAACTTAAATATGGCCTGATGCTGAAATATCACACCAATATCCGGCTACCTCCCTTACTTGATTTACATCTAATGTTGGACCAGTTTGATACTGCTAGTACTATCGTTGGCAGCGATAAACGTCGGCTTTATCGGTCTCTTCTTATAAGAAATTACGGCGCCAAGTTCCATCAAGAATTCAAGAATTATGGACCATTATTCTTTTTGATGTAAATAGTTTTTCAGCCAATAACCTCTTCTTGGTACGAGTCGTTAAAGATCAAATTAAGATGATGTAAGGATAATTACAACACAAATCAATGGACTCACGTTCACACTCACGCACACATGCACACTAGGGTGGGTTGAAAAATTTAAATTCAACGAAACATGGATATTTTGATGCCCGAAACACCATATTCACATAGTATAACTGTATTATTGAAAATCGGCCAACGATTCTCCAGCAACTTTATTATATGCTTGCACCAAATGAGTGCAATAATATTTTAGCGATAATACGAACCTTGGTAGCTCTGACGGCGACGATACTGATTTTGACGGCTTTGTTACCGGTTACACAAACGAGCTGTGCTTGTCAGTTGTTAGTTATAACTTTCTGCATTCATTTATACCCTGTGTTGGAATGACGGCTACCAACAGCACGAGGGAAAAAGTCAAAGATCCATATTTGGTTTACCTAGTAGTCTTCCAGTGCATCAGCTACCTACATGCAAAGATGTCATTAAAGAATACTTGGAACACAAAATGACAGATCCATTATCAAGTGTCAGGGGAAAATGAGAGTTTGCTCTGGCGTGTCGCCAGATGTCAGGGGAAATTTAAGTATTCCCAAGAAATAATGAAATATTGTATAATTGGTATACAATGTATAGCTAAGTGTGCTATGTCAATTCTCTAGGGTCGAGAATTACAAACTTCCTCAACGGCACGCAGGAGAGCTGCAATATTGAGCTGCAATATTGTACCGTTGGCCTACGAGAAAGTTTCTTCTCCCCCCCCCAACAATAAAAAAAAATTTATAATAATAATAATAACAGGCTCTTGGCTGAGCCAACTCCTAGCTAACACAACGGATTTATAGTGATGTCAAAGCTGGCCTAAGTACCGGCCGTGATTTAATTCAAAAGTTGTGCTAACGCAGAGTAGCAAACTGTATTAATTAATAGAGTGGAGTAATCAAACACAGTTAACAACTTTAACAAAGCTCAAGAAAAGAACTGTGAATTTATTAATTACAAAGAAATGAATTTACGTTACATGAAATTCAAATCAAGTAAGGAATGCACTCACTCGCTCAAACACTCAGATAACGGCTAAATATTTCAAAAAGCTTAGCCTAGGAAAAAACCAGAAAATACTGATCGGTATGGATGAAACAGAGCTGCTGTGACGATCACCAAAGTGGGTGGGGCTGCAGGAGACACGCCAATACAAGCTAAAATCTGGAAACGCTAGAAAAGCACAGAGCCTAGAGAGGCGTCCCGCGTCGCGCCGTGTCTACAAGCAAACTGAGCTCTCATTTAAATCGGTGGCGCGACGAGCGTGGGAGGTGCGCGCGCCGACGTGTAACGGCTACCGCGCCATCAGACAATTCAAATTTACGGGACGATGTCACGACTTACCCAACATAACGTTACAATGTAGAAAATTCGTGACATCAAGCACGCAAGCCCACGCTGAAACTATTGTTGACCAAGTAGTAGAAATATATGAGAAGGCATCGATTCCTATAAGTGACTATAAGAGCATTGTCAACCATGTTAAATGCTTGATAAAATCTCAGGAGGTAAGAAAATACTTTGCAAACATGAGAACTTCAAGCACCTACATGGAGAAGTTGGCCAGCTTTGATGTACTATTTGACATCTGCTACTGTAAATGCTACAGAAATATTTTGTTGATGCTCGAGAGAGGTCTGAGTGTTGTTGTGCCAGGGCTATCAAGATACCTCCTAAAGAGTGGCCCTTTTGGATGGACCAAAACAGTTGAAGGAAAACGTACATTGGCAAAGTAGACAAGCAAAAGACAGCAAAAAATGATCTTGCCACAAAGAGACAAATGAAAAGAAAGCTTCATGAAAAGTCAGTTCAGGAAGCCATGCATGATGAAGAAGATGCAGGGACAGCATGTAGGGATGATACTGATGATACCAGTTGTGATGTATCAGATGATCAATATGATGATGATGGTACTGAAGAAGTGAAGAGGGGCAAACAGGGTCAGAATAGATTGGCATATCCTAAATATGTCGTGTACCGGACCGATACCAAATGAATAACAGAGATGTATGCTCCATTGTGAATGCTGCACTGAAGGACATCGGTATTCTTGTTGAGGAAAACAAACTTGATCCTAGCAAACTTCGACGTCAAAGATGATACTGGAAGGATATTGCCCTTCAACAGCATCAAAGCGCCACGACAAAGGTAGTTTGTTTGGGTTTTGATGGTAAAATTGACAAGACTGGGTAAGACTGGTGAGAGGGTCATCATCAAGGAAGACCACTACTCAGTAACTGGCTTCCCTGATGGTGTTTACATAGACCTTGTCTTCCCTGAAAGTGGAAAAACAGTGGATATCACCAAGGAGATCATGCCGGTTGTCCATGAGACCGATTCAGAAGAATCACTGCAAGCTACTGTTTGTGATGGCTTGAACGTAAACACTGGCAAGAAGAATGGGGTGATTCGTGTGCTGGAAATCCAGCTGGAGAGACCATTACAGTGGCTTGTCTGTTTGTTACATCTCATCGAAGTAGTTTTCAGATGGTATTTTGAAGCCAAACAGTGCAACGATGGATCAAACTGGTTCCAGAGGGAAAGGGGGTAGATCCCTTGAGTTCGATCCAGTGGATCTGACAATTGTAGACTATGAACAGGTGTGTGGAAAAACTTACACTCTACCAGATGAAGTTGAGAAGAACCTCAGCAAAGATCAGCGATACTTGCACCGCGCATATCTGGCAGCGCAAGTTAGAGGAGCCGAAGGTGTAGTTTTGAAACCATCTGCGCAGCCAGGGCCACTGAACCGTGCCAGACGGCTAACTAAAGCCAACAGTACACTGCGGCTCTCCATGTCGTCAGAAGAGCCATCTCCAGTATTGAATCGACTTGTTTCGTTCATTCTCAACTTCCAAGCACCAGATTGGTTCAAAGTGAGAGCGAACAGTTCGTGTCAAGAGGGCACTAAAAATTTCTTCCATTTGGTGGAACTTGCGAGAATTGCCACCAGAAGATCAGGGAATTGTTTGCCCAATACTCAGCAGTAACAGTCACCTCTGTCACCCTGAAAATATCCTGCTGTCGGCTGTTGCTGATGAAGATCCACACGTACATTGCATGGCTGTTGCACCAATTCAGCGAGCGTGGAAGAACGACAGTGACGAGACAATGTCATAGTGTCTGACAAATCTGCTTTGAATACAAATTTCGAGGCCAAGAACTACACCGAGCTGGTGCAGCTAGAGTCTGCTAGACAAATCGTCTGTCACAATCCCTAGACTTTTGAAGAACGTCACAATGGACGACAGCCAACCCATAATCTTGGACCAATGCTACCTTTGTCACTCTCAAGGTGAAGAGTGTTGCGGCAAAGATGTAACATCGACCACGCAAAAAGGCTACGGGGATTAGGTGCGACATGGCATGCTTCTGCAGTGTAAGTGGTCTCACAGAGATTTCCCGAGGCATGACAGTAAAAAAGTCTTTTGATCGGAACATACGTGCCAAAATAGATCGGAAATGCGTTATGTTGTTTGTCACTCTTTGGCATACCTCTGCGATTTGTAGTTGGCAGAATACTGTTTGTATAGAGTGAATACAGGGAAGCAGATGATTTTATGGTTCGTTCAAAGCTAAATCGTGCGAGAAATCCTCTGATATGTATCATTCAGATTCTTCATTTTTGTCATCATTTCCTCGATTTTGGAGTGAAAGTTGCTGGAGTGAGCGCAGATAATATAAAAAACCGTTTGTGCAGTGGTGTAGTGACCGTGATGGAGCATCATTTTCACCATGTTTCAAACTAGCAACTCAGGAATTCGACCCACCCTAATCCACACACATGCAGACACGCATGCACACATGGGTCTACATTTACTTTGCTAATGGACAGTATATGTTCGGAAAAATTCTAGTAACTCAATTAATTTCAGGGGTAAAATGAGGCCTGCATAGACTGATTTTTTTTTTTCCCCTCCGCCAATAATTACACTGCAGGTTGAAGTCTTGAGTCCTCCACCCTGTGCCTCTCTGGTTTAGAGCAAATGCCCTTTATACTTCAACCATTTCATTATGAGAGGCTTACCTAAGGCTAAATAAAAGCATCGGCCAAAACAAGAATAAAATGAAAGATACGTTAAGTATTGATGTACTGTACTTATTTAAAACCAGTAAAACGCCTTTGTCGGCGAGGTACGAGCGAGGCCATTGAAATACGAAAACATTGAAATGTCGTCTTATGCTCGAGGATGCCTATAATATATTGATGGCTATTTAACTACCAAGTTTCATGTCTTTGAGACAAACTGTCTGGCCTGTGGCCCTCTTCTGAAGATTTTCGAGATGCTGCACTTGCCATGTGCACCACCGTGTGTGATGAAACCTGTCAAAACAAATCTTAAAGAACTGGGCTAACATATGGTCCAAACCAGGCAGTGATCGGCCTTGCAGTTGCAGATCGGAACAGTCGTGCCGGGCCGAGCGGGGCCACTCATAGTCGTATGTGACAAAAATGACACTACTTCACGAGAGACTTACGAGGGCTTCGTCCTCGCTTGTAATTATTTGCAACTTTCTTCACTACAGGTAAGGTAAGTAAGCTAACAAATTAATTTGCCTGTGGGGGAAAAATGAATGAAGTATGAAGTGACACAACAGTGGTTTAAATGCACTTGACGTGATATATAACGAAAACAGTCTTACAAAAAAGAATTTATTTACAATTTCGCTTTAACAGTGAAAACAAGTGTTGGCATATAGATTACCAACAAACCTTGATGTAATCTTTGGAGAAAGAAAGGCGCTTGTACATCTAAGAGCTAAATTTATTTCCACCAGTAGTACAGAGTCCACACGCATGTACGACCTCACCCTCCGAGTGCCCAGCCATGACTGACTGACTTGGTGCTGGTGCGGCAGCGCTCGGAAAGTAGTGTTTGAAAATTAACCAAATTATTAACATTGTGAATAGTCATAATTGTAGGCATTATAGGCACTTGTATAAATCTCATAGAACAATGTACAGTATGTAGGTTCTGCTGGAGACATACACAGCTTCTCACTAGGAATATCAATCCACATGATATGTATATCCACAATTCCCAGACCATCAAGAATGTCTTAACACTTGATGTATCTCAAACAATCTCGTTTTAGTCCAGACGATACAAGAATTTCATGATACTAACAGGTTAACCAGACTGAGCCAGTTACCTGATGTCACGGAAACTAACCATGGAAACCTACCAGACACTACATCCCCACCGAGCCATATACTGTATATTCTCAGATTTCGGAGGGCATAGACAGCGAGAGCTCCAGAGTACAATCGACGGAAGAAATCAGGAGATGGGTCAGCTATGAGGTTTGCCATCACACTACGCTGTCAATCACATTTCGATATAACTGTGTACAATAAACTCCGTAACCCAAGTAGTGACTATAACTCACCTTATTCACGATAAAATGAAGCACAGAGAGGGAAGGTGAGAAAAAGAGAGATCTACCTATCAACTCTACTCAACGACACACAATATTACTAGCAGCAGCCCACATTACACTCCACTGGTGATAGAGTGGAAGCCTAATCTATGATACATCTACAAACTCTCCATGTAATCAAACCCCTCGATTACGTTCATCGATATTGGCGGCAGCTGCGAACAGCAGTTAACTACGATATGCTGTGTTTATCGATATTGATGACAACGGCAACTTCAACCCATACGACGCCTCACGACTTTGTACAGTGCTTCGACGATATACAATTACAACTAACCTCCCCATCTCTATGTCTGTCTTGAGCGACGTCTATCAATACAATGCTTGCAGAGGCTTTATTTAACTGTAATAATTCCTATACCTACACACTAATAATACTGTCATCCATCGTGAATTATAGCCTACATGCTTGTCACTACTGATGAGCTGACCTCAGCTTGTAAGACTCCTGGCAAAAATCATAATGTACCTGAGAAACAAAATAAATCATATGCCTGAAGGACTCAGAACAAAGCACAAAGGCATAGCACATCCTAAAAAGAATATAAAAATAGTACATTCTAAAGCATAGAACATGGACGTAGGTGTACTGTTGTGACTGGGCTGGCTTAAAGTAACGACTAGGGGGGAAACATGGGTTCTTAATTTTTAAGAGTGACTAGGGAGAAGGGTAGTGTCAGAGGTGGTAAGGGTTAAGGGGGACTGACTCTGTTGTGGAGGTGTCTACATCTAAACCAAGAGAAACTTTCTTAACCCACAGCGTCCGTTGACGTACATAGGCGCCCGAACGTTTTGTCACTTGACTCCAGTTGACGTTTATAAATGTTCTGCAATTGAAAGGTCCATCATTTGCACATTTTTCAAATTTCGCACCTGATTTTTGGTACGTAAATGTGGGGCACCTTTCTCTACCCGATGCCAGGTGGGGACAATGCCTTACCCCGTGTGACCTCCCCTCCCCCCACACACCATTGTCTCAGCAACTCACCTGTTACCAGTGACCTGACCAGTAAAGACTTGTCGTGCCACGGTACGAAATTCAAGGCGAGAGTAATTCCCCAATCAATGACAGTGTGGAGGACAAAGTTTACTTAGCGTTAGAGGAAGAAACGATCACGTGATGAAAAGGTAACATCCCCCCAAAAAATGGGGTATGTTGATGTGTCTGGCGAGTGAAACAATGCTTATATTGCCTGTATTACTGTGTGAAAACCAATATACTCTTGTATTACATATAAATTCGTACCAAATAAATAAATACCTATTCTGAGTGGTTTGGAATAGCTACCCCTCCCATAGAAAATGTTTTCTCTGGAGCTATGCTCTATAGAACACGCTCCCAGGTGAGGGTATTTTCACCTATACCGGCATTTATAAGCTCAGGTGAGCGATTTCTCTATGATTTGTCGATGTTTCTCATAAAAAGTGGAGGTTTTAGCAAAAAAAAAAAAAAAAAAATCTGCCAGGACTGGGGAAGGTCACTGATGAAAAATCTGCCGGGCTGGGGCAGGTTAAGGTGGTGTGTGTGAAGTGTCTTCTTCTCCTCTGACTGCAGATGCAGAGCTTAGACTGTTGTCCTTCTCACACTGGAGGACATTGTATGAACCTTCAAATTTTTGGTAGAGTTTAGAGGTGGGGGTTTGACTGACTGAATAAACAATGTTTCTGTCCATTATCTGTGTTTCTTCAGCTGACTTATGATAACAAAGCATCACCTCTTCACACAAAGCAAGTGAGTAATGGATTCTCTTAAAATGTGACTGGCATGCAGCTGCTTTCACTGTCACATAGTAGTCGAAGTTGTAGACAGTGAAAGAAGAAGAAAGGAGGTCCTACGGGAGGTGCTTGTTTATGCCGAAAAGAACAAAGTAAGGGGCCTCAGAGATGGCTTTGTTGATGGTGATTTTTGAGAGCAGCCGCCACCATGGGATTGTATTCATTCCAGCAGGCCTGGACTTCTGTACAGAAGTGTTGGATGATGTTAAGGATTATCCTGTTCTGGTGTTCAACTATGCCACTGGGATTAGGAAGATAGGCTACAATGCTGAACTTGTTAACATTAAAGGCACCGCATATCCCTGAGAGAAGCTCGTTGTTAAATTATCTGCCATTGGCTGAAATAAGGGCCTTTGGGGTGGTGAAGGGACAAATGACATTAGTGACAAAAACTTGGGAAACAGCCTGGGCTGATTTGTTTTGAAAGGGGACAAGGATGGAGAAACGGGAAAAGTGGTCCATGCAGACAAATAGGTACTGATTCCCACTGGAGGTCAGAGGCAACTTTAACTGATCGATTGCAACCGTGTCAAATGGTTGGGAGGATTCAGGGTAGGACGACATGGGGGCAGTACCGCTGGCATTTTCTTTGTGAGAGGCACATGAATGACAAGCTTCAGTATAGCCCTGAATGTCCCAGCACTTGGTTAACTAGAACTACTGGAAACAAGCTTGGCTCAAACATGTCTTTACAGTGGTATGCAGCAATGGGGAAGTCATGAAGTTTTCAGAGATCAAGGATTATTACAGTGGGGACGACCACTTGAGAGACTTCTCACTCACGCTCGTGTTTGCGTTCCAGTGTGGTGTTATGGAAGAGAATGCCTTGATTACATGTGTAGTTGTCGATGTTGTTAGGGAGGACAGGCAGATCCGTGGCATAACAGGGCTATAGATGGCTCATTCCAGAAAGGGTCTTCGCGTTGCTTTTACTTTACATAATTGAGATCAAGTTGCAGAAAAGGGGATATGGTGGTATTGATGCTACTGACATTCCTGCTCAAGGCATCAGCAACTTGTTCAAATGACCCTGAATATATGAGAGGGTCGACATGTAGTCCTGGATAGTGAGAAACCATTGAACTAGTTTTCCCAAGAAGTTTCTACCCTTAAAGAGGTGCAAGACAGATTGATGGTCAGCTTGAATGTAAATTGCATGACCTAAAATTATTTCTCCGAAACATTTCAGGGCCCACAGGACTGCAAGTGCCTCGACTTCCTTGACGGAGTAGTTCTTTTAAGCTTTGTTGAGACGGCGGATGACATAAGCTATTGATTGCAGGCACCGTCATGATCATGTGAAAGAACAGCTCCCAAACTAATGTAAGAGGCATCTGTACACATGATGAAAAGTTTGCTGTAATTAGGGTAAGCAACGACATGGGCAGAGGTCAGAGCTGACTTGAGAGAATTGAAAGCTGACTCTCGTTCATCTGCCCATCACCATGGGGTGTCTTTCTTAACCTGTGGGTTGCAAGCCACAGCTCAGGCTGGGTAGCAGCACATTGCGAGCCACAGCGCAGGCTGTGCTGGCTGTCCATCACCGCTAACTACTCAACCCCTACACAAACTACACATGGCGCTACGCAAAGACGGAAAGATTTTTTTCTTTCCACCAGATGATGCCCTGGATGCTTATCTTCGAGTTTATAATAAAAAAAAAAACTTTTTTTTTCTTTTCTACTCCCCCACATAAAATTACACATAGCCCTAAGCAAAAAAGGAGAGAGAGAGAGAGAGAGAGAGAGAGAGAGAGAGAGATTTTTTCACTAGATGATGCCCTGGATGTTTATCTTCAAGTTTATAATAAACAAAGGCTATAAAAAGCTTTTTTTTCTTCATTTTTTGCGCACCACGGGGTGGTATAAAAAAAAAAGGTAACTCCACGATCCACGGGTTAAGCAACTGGGACAGGGGGCAAGCAATGGAAGGGTAACCTTTGATGTATAGTACCTTCCGTAGAATCTCAGTAAACCTAAGAAACTTTCCTTTCGCTCTACCGAGCAACAAAAAGCAAAAATTACCATAATATAACATTGTAAAGGTAATTGATTGTAGTTTTGCATGGTTTAAACCAGATTTACATATCTTTATTATTATTTTTTTTTTCCGAATATTTTCCTACGGCAAGGTCGTCTAACTTCAACTCGCCATTTTGATAATATAGTTTCTTTTTTCTCCTTTTATGAATATAGTTCTATAAAGTACAACTATTCATCTTTAAGATGACACCAGAACCAACATTCTAGCACAAAAAGTGTATATACACAGAAGGATCAAAGAAAAATATCGCGCTGTGAAGATGAGGGTCAGCTTGAGAGTGGCAGACTCTAGCACAGACGTAATGTGCCCGGCCCAGAAACCTCATAGGGTTAACTTTCTCATCAGAAGTGAGAATACCCTGTGAGTTTAAGACACGGCCCAAGAATTCGATCTCCAGTCGTGCAATGACCTCTTGAGTCTGCAAGTGGTCTGAAACTTAAATACAATGATGATATCGTCCAGGTAGAGAAAAACATCTGCCAATGTGACTGGAGATAACCTTGTTCACTAAGCACATAAAGACTGCTAGTGGCAGCAAGATCCATCGGTAGACATTGGATATGGAAGTGTCCAGTAGGAGTGCCGAAGGCAGTTAAAGGCTTAGAGGCTTCGTCATGGAGAATCTCAAATTAGCCTGACATGAAGTCAAGTACAGAGTAGTCTACGTTATTCTCTCTGACTGAGTGGAGGAGATCCTGAGGGACTGGAGTGGGATGGTGTCCTGCACAGTGAGCTAAGTACAGAGTAGTCTACGTTATTCTCTCTGACTGAGTGGAGGAGATCCTGAGGGACTGGAGTGGGATGGTGTCCTGCACAGTGAGCTTCTTGAGTTCGTGGAAGTCCACGATGAGGCAGAGTTTGCCATCAGGTTTGGGAACTACGAAAAGAGGGAAGTTCCAAGGAGAGGTAGAGGGGGCAATAATGTACTGGTCAAGCAAGTCAGCAACGAGACGCTTTACTATTTTATGCTTGCTGTGGGGCATCCTGGTGATAGGGATGTAACATGAGCATCTATCGTGAGTGGGATGGAGTGCTCCACAATGCCAGTCCTTCCTATGAGCTCGCTGGGAAGAGATAAGACGTTCCTGAACTCAGAGAGAAGCGTGGTGAAATCTTTTTGGGCTTCTGGGAAAGCAATAGGTTGTGTGAGAGGGAAGAGGACCTTGGTGGCAGATGGTTGCACGGACACAGCATACACCGGTGCTTGTGGCAGGTCATCCTGAACAAAAACTTGACATGGTTGGGGTAGACAAGGAATTCACACAAGTTAGTGGCAGCTGCAAGTGGAAGTGGGGTGTTAGATTCATTAACAATAAACAGGGAGCTGTAACCCTTCTTGCGGGTGAAACACAAGGCAGAGAGAGATAAATTACCCTTCACATGCATGGTTTGAGGGAGGAACACGGCATCAGTGTCCTGGGCGTTGATGTACACTTTTGGAAATGAACATGGGGGGAACGAAATGCAGCTGGTCAGGACAGCATACCATTGAGAGGTGCATCCTGATATGACTGCAGATACAGGCACCTGCGGTTGTTGGGAAATGTCAGGTGGAGAGTCGTCTGCAGCATCTACAGCTGAACTACGTACATGAGAAGTGACACGAGCCTGGAGATATGCTTGATGAGCAGAACATCTGTGCTTGTGAGATCGTTAAGATTGTCTAGTCTGTATGTGAGCCTGGGGCTCAGTAGCACATGAATGCACTTTGCTATTGACAGGTTGAGAAGCAGGAGGGGTCTGGGTAGAGGCAACTATACTCGACGAGGGAACTGACTGACTGGCATCAATGGGGGCACCATGTGGGGATTTTGGTATGACAGGAACTGTAGCAGCCTTGGGAAGAACGTCATCTGAGGTAGACACAGCAGTGCAATGAACTGACACAGTTTGCTGATTGACAGACTGCTCAGTTACATGAGGTCGATGATTTGTAGCAGAGGAGCAGGTTCAGGCATGGCTGGCAAGAAACAACTAGACGAGCTAATGCCATTCATTGCTGAAAAATGCACGATGTTATTAGCAATCATGTCTGGCAATCCCACGAGAAGGCCTGCAGGAAACTGACTGTCAGGTACATAAACTTGGTGGATGATCAGAAGACATCTTTCCATGAACAGGGATGTCAACTCTGCAAATTTCGAAATCTTGGGGTTTGAGGACTGTGATACGGTGGCTACCAGAGTGTAATTTGCTGAAGGCCTTGGAGACAAGATTGCTGGCGGTGGCACCAGTTTTCAAGAACGAGGACAGTGTGAGGTTTCGGGTGATAACTGGAACTGATATTGCATGAAGACATTTTTGATAGTTCATGAGAGTACAAATGGGGAGTTCTTGTCGTTGATGAGAGGGCATTAGTCACATGGGTGGCTGGCGTGGTTTTGAGGATGCCTGTGTCTACTATGAGCGTTGTGATGCAAGAACGCGGCAATCATTGGACATTTTGGGGTAGGTGGTGGCTCAATCGGTAGAGAGGTGGCGTGGAGTCCCGACGGACCCAGGTTCAAATCCACGCTGAGGCAGGGACCAGTTTAAGGATATGAATTTCATGAAATCAGGCTTTAATAATCTACCAGAAGACCCGCCGACATGTCGTAAAAATACCCCTGCTAATACCAATACACCAGTCCTGTATGAGGGGGGGTTAGGTGGGGCCAGGCAGTATACCCGCTGGCAGCAGGTAGAGGAAGGTCTCCCACATATGCCTACCAAAAATCACCTGCAAATGTTGAAAAATGTGCACACAATGGGCCTTGCAATTGAGTGACGTACGGTGCATGTTGGTGGGTCCGTCCACGGAAAAAAGTAGCGACGTGCATCGTACGTCGGTGGGACTCGGCGGTTTAAATAGCTACTCCAGGACTTTCATTGAATCATCAAGGGACTGTGGATAACACCTGTATTAATTCATAATCGTAAACAGGCGGTTGTGTGTGCTTTGCAAGAGAGGACAAAGATATTTTCTCCCAGGGTCGAGATAGTGGGTGTAGTTGTGCTTCTTTAGGCATGGCCAGGAGCCAAAAAATTGAAAATCCACTCATCACAGCAGCAGGCTCTGAACTGCTTGATGAGGTGTATGGGAGTGAAGTGTAGGTCAGATTGAAGATATTGAGAATGTTCATTCACATCTCCAAAATTATCGCCGTTTTTTATAGGCCACACTGAAACGACACCTACGGTCATTTATCAGCTAAACGACATTCGATACCGACGGCCGCAGATGGGTTATTTGTCATTTTATGAAACTTTTGTAAAATATTCACCAGAAATTGCATTTACGCATCAAAACAGAGATTCGAGCGTGGCGTCACGGAATGGTTGCTCTATGTGTGGCGGGTACTGGAGAGCTGGTCTGACTCATGGCTTTGTTTTTCACTTTATTCTTGGCGAAAAGTTTTCTACAGCACATTATAACATTTTTGGTTTTTACCTAGCTTCAACTAGACACTGACTTTTTATTTTCTTTGCTCTCATTTTTTTAACATACTACGATAATGTAAAACTATTCAGCTTCAAAATAACACCACAACCAGCATCCTATCATAAAAAGTGTAGTTACAATGACCGATCAGAGATAAAGATTGCAAAGCGAATATGCGGCGATGACTAAAATAAAATTTTGGATCTCTTTCCTTTGGCTTTACCACGCAATAAAATGCAAAAATTACCATAATCTATATATCATTGTAAAGGGAATTTATTGTAGTTTTCCATGGTTTAAACCAGATTTACATATCTTTATTAGTTTCTTCTACCGAATATTTTTATACGGCAAGGTATAAAATTATTGGTGTTTGCCTAACTTCAACGCGTCATTTTGACATTTTATTCTTTTTGTACTGTGATAAAGTACAACTATTCAGCTTTAAAATGGCACCAAAACCAACATTCTGTCATGAAAAGTGTATTTACAAAGGGGGATCGAAGAAAAATATCATGCCGCGAAGAGGTCAGCGTGAGAGTGGCTGACTCTAGCACAGACATAATGTGCCCGGCCCAGAAACCTGAAAGGGTTAATACTTGACTTTTGTGTGGCTACAAAATGCAGAATCCTAAATCTAAAGTTGCTAAACACTACAAAAAGATATGCAAGACAGGAACAGATGGGGTGCAGAGGAGAGGGAGGAGCAGTATGTAAGTAATTTACAGTCAAGGTGGGTCACAAGTACGTAGCAAAATAACTTACAGCAACTAACTTACAGGACAAGTAAAGGGAGATGTAAGCAAATGCAGGTAACCTTCACTGACACAAGAAATTACTAAACGTTAAATCTCAACACAGAGCATATATCATTACTAATGAACAAAGACTGTCAACCCACAGGTAACTGTTACTGTACAGTGAATGTTAAATCACAGATAACTACTACTGAACCATAAGCTTAACCAAATTGCTCATTATTACAGAATCATAAACTGTCGGTATAGGGACTGACATAAACAATGTTTCTCAGTATAACAGCTTTCCTCTAGTTACCACACACGACATTTGCACTGGATACAGAGTGTTTAAATGTTCCAGGTTACTCTCTCACCAAACATCTAATGATTTTCATACAGTAGGAAACATGAAGCTGGTAACCTAACACATAAAGAATGCTGTAACAAGTTACTGCAGAGGGAGGAGCGGTCCTGCAAACATGCTCCTAGTATTGTACAGCCTTGAAGTTGATTATTGCAGAGGAGTGTAAGTACTACAGATATTCAACACACTAAGGCTGGTGTAGTCCTAGAGGATGGTGTACATCACCATGAAGAAGAGCAGGTGAGGGCAGGAGCGACCGTTGTAGTGGAGCGTCGGGGGAGGTGTTCAGCTGATGTGGTGTTTAAGGGGATTAGCTGGTGGTGGGGCAAGTTGGCGGACGCCGGGAAGAAGTGGCGGCTGCTGTGTTCATTAGAAAAATGTTCCAAAGCAGCAGGAACTGAGACCAAAATTGGTACTGCCACTCTCAGCTCCAGGGGGAAGGGGGACGGCAGAAGCAGTAGAAAGGCTTGTGAGGGCAACACAAGTAGTGTGGGGGCTAGAGAGAGGTGGGAAATGGTGGCTGGGATGGGTAATGGACAGTCAACCTTAATGCCAAGCAGCATAAGGGTGGGTGTCTCTTGGCGTGGAAGCTTGAGAAGCCAGTAGGGCGACAGGGGATGGCAGAGGGCCGGGCTTGGCTGGTGAGCCTGGCAGAAGTTTGTGTGCGGCATAGAGGCTCGTGTGGGGTGGCAAAAAACTAAGGTAACTTGCTTGTGGTTAAGGAGGTGGAGGTAGTGGCTGGTGAGCCCAAGTAGCAGAAGGTGAAAGGTCGGTGGTGGTGACAGTTGGCGGTTGGTTAGCATCAATCTGGGGAGCATGTAGCATGCGGTGAGCTGCCCGACTGAGTGGCTTGTATTTCTTTGTATCCCACTGCTGAGCCACCACTTTGTCGGTATGTAGATTACCAGCAAACCTTGATTTAGTCTTTAGAGACAGAAAGGCGCTTGTACACCTTAAAGCAGTGGTTCTTAACCATTTTACTACAACGCCCCCTCTAGTAGTTGGTCCTTCCCTCCACGCCCCCCTCGCACTTTCAACCAAATTGATAAAATTCCCTCCAAGATTTTAAGGAAAACTGAAAAAATGGGGGGTTTTAATCTATTTATTGAGCATTAATTCTGTGCAAACAATATACCCAGCATATTTAATGAGGTTACTTTCCTACTAATTTAATGAGATATATACTTGCCTCTGCTTCTTAGTTAACAGATCTTGAATGAGTGGTCAAATACCAGAGCATGCACAAAGTAAGTCCCCTTCAACGTTCAGCCGTTTCTGTACTTGGTCTTGGCAGCATTGGGCATGGAAAATGCAGCTTTACAAAGATACGTGGATCCAAACATTGTCAGAATCCAAAGAGTTTGATGTGAGATTGGAGGGTAAACAGGAAAGTTCTTGACCAAGAACGTCTCAAGATCCAGTTCTTTGAAGTGTTCCTCAGCTGAGGAGTTGAACTTAACTCATGAAAATACTCTTGCACTTCATCCGAAACATCAGCTACCTTATATTGAAATGGGTTCCTGATGAATTTCCATGCTTCATGCTTCTCATCTATATCTGGAAAGTATTTGATTAATTCTGCTTTCAAGTCAGTCAAATGAGTGATTATTATTATTTTTTTTTTAACTCAGATTCAAGGTAACTGTGAATGAAAGCAGAATCCAAGTTACTAAAACTGGCTGTGTTTCCATCCTGAATTTGACATTTCCAGAGGTCGAGTTTGGCCATGAAGGCTCGATTGATGTCGTGGTGCATGATGATGTTGATGTTTTTTCCCTTGTAGTTTAACCCGCCGAGTCCCGACCCTTTTTTTTTCCCAGCCTACCCCCAGATCCCGACCGATTTTCGACTTTTTGTTTTTTGGCTGAAACCTTCGCTTTTGGTGAGAAACATCGAAAATTCATAGTGAAATCGCGATCCTGGGGTTAAAAAATGTTGATACAGGTGTCACTCAACCTTACATTTTCCTTCTTTTTCAGGGTACCTGGCTGACAAAACGAACTATGGAAGGGTTGACTAATACAAGCCACTTAAAATTATGTATTTATTTCATTTATTTGGTACTAATTTATGTGTAGTAAAAGTCTATAATGGTTTTTACACAATAATATAGGCATTTATAAGCATTGTTCACTTACCCAAAACTCCAGTATATGGCACCTTCCTTTACGACATTACCACCTCATCACTTCTGTTTGTTTCTACCTCTAGCTTCTTTGTTTCTTTGTCCTCCACCCGAGGAATCACTTTCACCGTGAATTTCGTCATTAGAGAGACCGTGGGGCAACATACCTTTACTGGCCAGCTTACTGCTAACAGGTGAATTGCCCAGTGTGGGAGGGAGGGGAGGGAAGGGGGGGTTAGGAGGGGCCAGGCAGTATCTCCGCTTGACAGCAGGTAGAGGAAGGTCTCCCACATGTGCCTACCAAAAATCACCAGTGAATGTTGAAAAATGTGCACACAATGGGCCTTGCAATTGCGTAACGTACGGTCCGTACGTACGTCGTTGGGTCTATCCGCGGAAAAAAGTTGCGACGTACACCGTACATCGATGGGACTCAGCGGGTTAAGGCTGATTACATTCAGCCCTTTGAAAATGTCCACCAGGTAAGCTAGAGATAGCAGAAACCCTTCAGACTGGAACTTGCCATGGAGATCTGTCTTCTGCTGTGAGTCTAGATATACTTCTACTTCTTCTCGTAGTTCATAAAGCCATGCATGATTTGTATTTCTTTCATAATCATCTCGTTATTGGGCAGCCGTTGTTACAAGAATTACAAATATAATTAGAGAAATTCCTACATTTTCCCCCGGGCTTGCGCCCCCCCCTGGAAGTTACTCACGCCTCCCTAGGGGGGCGCACCCCCAGGTTAAGAACCTCTGCCTTAGAGCTAAGTTTATTTCCACCAGTAGTACAGAGTTCACATGCGTGTATGTCCTCACCCTCAGAGCGTCCAGCCGTGACTGGCTTACTTGGTGCTGGCATGGCGGCGGTAGGAGAGTAATGTTTGGAAATTAATCAAATGATCAACTCTTCTCAATAACTGCAATGCTTGCAGATGCTTGCCTAACTGAAATCATTCCTCTACCTGCACAATAATAATACTGACATCCTACATGACTTATACAAGTCTCAGAGGTCTGAGACTAAATTCTACTTCGTTACAACCTGTAAACTTACGAGTTTGTGTTAAAGTAAAATAGATACACAGGAATTAAAGTTTCAAAATTAGAAAATTGGTCTTAAGTCGGCAATCTTGGATTTTTTGAAAATTTCGAAAAGACGGGCATCAACCTACTATATGGCCCAACAATCATACAAAATATGAGAAAATTCCAACAAATAAATTCTGAGATACAGCGTGCAACAAACGAATGGACGAACAGACTAACAAATGTATGGACATGACTTAACCTAAGATTCCATTTCCTGAGAAACAAAGTGGAATAACAAAAGAGCGGAGAAGACTAAAACGCCACAATTACATTACTGTCAATGCAGTATATTTTTGCGGCAACTGGTGTGTGTGTGTGTGTGTGTGTGTGTGTGTGTGTGTGTGTGTGTGTGTGTGTGTGTGTGTGTGTGTGTGTGTGTGTGGCAGATCAGGGAGGCGAGACAGTGTGGGTAAAGGAGAGTCTGGCCGTCTCATTGGTTATTAAGAAAGCTCCCCAACACCTCTCCCTAAGCGATTTTTTTTGCCTATTATACCTTGTCGTCTTCGTCTATGTTACTCATATCATTCTAATATCGCCATACTCGCATGTGTAACATACTAAACATTATTAGCCAGCCGTATCCAAAAATTAATAGCTAAAGAGAAGGCGTAATGGAGCTTCCATAAGCTAAGAATATGAGCCCAAAGATGCACACATTGCCACGTTGCAACAACATCAATTTATCCTGAAGGAGAAATTATGCCTGACTGGGCATGGGAATACTCACTTCCAAAGAAAAGAGATGAATCGTTTTCATGTCCCTGTATCAAATGTTTTTTTGCACTTTAACAAGGGGGTCCATAACACGGCAGTTTTTCAGGGACGTCTCAGTCGACTATATTCATTTTACTCTGACTTGGTCAACATATTCGTTCTTTTGCTGCATATTTCACATACCCTAGTGGCACAAATAAAATGCTACTGTTCTGCATCCTTCCCACGGTACTTCATCTTGACTGGCATCGTATTCTAGTGCTAATCTATTGTTTCAGCTCAGCATTAAAGATGGAGAGACGGCAATTTCAGGCCCAGCTGGAGTAAATAGGGTATAATGTGGGTCTGGTTGTGGCATATGGAGGGGGAAGCGAACAAATAATCCAGGGTAGATACTGATAACATGATTGAGCTGTTCCCACAACACGCAAGAATTCGCCTGTGAGTGGAATGAACCATTATATAAGGATCATTTGTTTTTATTATTTCTTCCCGTGATGGTGGGTATCCTAGTCAAATCTTCATATCAGGTAAAGTTTTCAGGAAGAGAACCATTGACTCAGAGCTTGTAAGGTATGGATTGTGTGCTAGTAAAAATTGATTATGAAAAAAGCGGATATCGGAACCGAGAGTAAGCTGAGGTTCCTGGGGAAAATAAATCACGTGGATTTTTTTTTTTTTTCAAATCGGCAAAAATTTAGAGGTTGTGCTAAGACTCCAAAGTTTTCTTACTTTGCACACATCAGCTTCAAACATAGGAGGAGTGAGTGTAGTCTGCGTGAAAATGCTAGTTAAATTATAATCTTATGATTATGCAATATGCTTACATTTGGGAAACAATTCATTCAACAAAAAACTGTAAACTTTATATAATCAGATGTTCTCCTTATTTAGTAAAACAGATAGAGTACCTCTCAGTACGCACGGAGAGTCACTGGCAGACATCTGCTCTTCCAGTATATACAAGTTGTTCATCCTCCTTGACTTTCTGGTTGATTTCCTGCAAGAGGACCCAAGAGGACGGGGAAAACAACACACGTTTCTGTTCATCAAAGGCCAGCATGGAATCTTTTAACATAGTGAACAACGTTGCAGAGTGATGCGTAGCATTGTTTCAAACCTTCATTAAGGCTGGCAGAACTCGGAACAAAGAGCAGATCCAGTCCATGCTTCAAATTGTCGAGGAACATCGAAAAGGTTTTCTGACAGCCTCCAAAGCTAGTTATATGCCAAATGAACGGGGGTGTACCGTAGTGTATTGCTATTCATTGTTTATATAAAACTGCTGGTGACGTTAATATATTGTTACTTTTGCACTGCAAGCTATTACTGTAATATTTCCACAATTTTGTGGAACCACTTATCAATGTTGTGCATCCTCTAAATGTAACTCGATTTGAATGAAATTTGGTCTCTTTATTTTTTATCATGGATCCTCACAGGTTAAGGGGTATATACTGCTTGCTTAAATATTTATTTTGAAAATTCACCCCAGTACCATCAAAACACCCTAGTAAGGGGTGAGTACTACTGACGATGGTAGGTCCCGGGAAGAAACACACGTTTCTTGAAAGAAATGCACAGGTCTACAAAAAAAACCACCTGTAAGATTCAAACAAGTAATAATAGTTTTGCCTACTCCATGCAGACTGCCAGCCAGGCAGCACCACTATATACTTCCACCACTGCCAATTTTATCCCAGACAGTACCGCCATTTCCAACATCATCACTTTCATATCTACCTCGTAATGCACTGAATCTTGTTTTACACTTAAGTGACTTAACAACCTTTTCTTGCGTTCCTTTGAATACTGCACCTTCCCAAAGCCCAGTAGTCCTTCTACATACCATACACCTATACATGTCACCACTTCAGAGCTAGCACTCACCGTCCATATTGAACACATGGTAAGGCTGTCTCATACAGGGTATTTTTATGACATGTCGACGGGTCTTCTGGTAGATCAGCAAAGTCTGATTACTCCGTAAATTGTTCCCTGCCCCAGCGGGGATTTGAACTTGGGTCCGGTAGGACTGCAGGCCACCTCTCTACCGATTGAGCCACCGCCTCCCCCACGTAAGCGTTAATATTTGGCATTTGCTTTAGAAGGTAATCTTTCTTACTGAAATTAGTATTTTTCAAATGTAGCACTAAAGTACATCGCAATATAAGAAGCCTTTCCATAACATCATTATTTAGTTATGATGAGAAGTGTAATGGTTTTCGAGTAGTAAATGGTATTCACTTAACTCAGTCCTTTGGGATGAACAAAATCGACGCCTGTGATTGACAAACACAACAAGTAGACGTAGCGTGGTAGTGTTGGTGGGTGAGTGGTAGGATAGCAGTCAGTGTGACTATGAATCACGGGTCCAACGCTCACCGCACTCGTAGTACCATCTGTATCAGCTAATCAGCAGTAACCTTCAGACTGTTTCTGGGCTCCTCGTGACATACTTAAAGGAAAGGAGTAAATATTCTGCTACATACATTTTGATGTTTTTTATGACGAACATAAGCTCCGAAATTAATGGTGAGCCAATAACTGACGTCTCTCCATCGTGAATACTGAGTTGAAAAGCTGACTGGCACTAGAATATGTTGGTAATCACGAAGAAGTGCTGTTGAAAGGTTGTACAGCCACAGCATTATCTCATTCTGGCACTGAGTAACGTGAAATAAGCTGCAAAAAGACAAAAATCTGGTCCAAGTTAAGGAAAAAAAAACACTATTTCTTCTACCAGAGAAGTTTAAACTATGCTACACAGTGATGTGGGGTTGACTTGACCTTGACACAGAAGCCAAGATACAGTATTATGTAATTAAAACAGCCTCATCTCTTCATCAGTTACATTCGTCATTCAGCTGCAAGGAGAGTAAATTAGACGATAGCCATAGCTCTCTCATGTGTTCAGATCATGAACTACGTAAAGGCAGAGTCCCTATTGGCCAGTAATGTATACGAGACGGTAATGGCGGGTATTGTTGTGCCTGATGGACAGAGGGGACAAGTATAGCGAGAGTGAAGGAGGACGGAGGGGAGAGGGCTAAATTTAAAGAGGAGATAAGAGAGGAAGAGACGAGGGTTGACAGAGAATGTGCAAGGACATTAGGAGAGTGAAGAAAAGACTATACTATTTCACAATATTTCTAGAGGGAGAGGATGAGAGGCGGAAATAAGAAAATGAACGTTAATGGATGACACAAAGAAATGTGAAATTCGAGAAGAGTTGAATTTGGAAGCTAGGAAACAGAAGGGAAAGAAAAGTAGATGGGATGTGGAGGAGACAGAAATTTTTTAATAAAGTAGGAGAGGGGAAGAAGAGAAGAACTTTAAGTCGAAAAGCAGAAATGGGAAACATGAAATAAGGGGCAACGCATTAGTGAGAGGTATTGGCAAATGGAGTGGAAAAAAAATTAGGGGTGCCAAGAGGATGTTTGAGGGACAACGAAAATTCACTGTGATTTCCTCAATGACTCCAATTAAATCCTGGGTAGATCTCTTACAGACGAAAACGTTTGGCAGCTTATGGAATCCACACTCTATAAAGACAATGAAAACATGTCACACTTCGCAAATATTAATACTATTATTCGTGTCCTGAATGAAACTGTTGGAAATATCTGTAACTTGGTGACTCTTGGGTGAACAAAGATTTCTCATCCACAAAACTCGTGTCGCCTCTCCTGCTTCACTCTGCATGGGCTTTGAAAATCAGTTTGATGAAACTGCAACAACTTGACACTAATGACATACAATTATGACCATGGATCTGTGCCATCTACGCCAGCTACTGCTAATTACAGAGGCGTGCACAGGTAACGTTAAAATGAAAAAGAGTTCCTACCACTTTGCCCTGGCGGATACAAAGTGCGTTGTTGAACACCGTTGTCAGGTAGTTCTTCATCTTCTTCTTCTTCTTTTTCTTTTTTTCTTCTTTTTCTACTCCTTCCCCTTTCAGACCGAAATCAGCGAGTTGTTATAAACGGAAAGGAATCCAAATAGCATAATGTGATTTGTGGCTTCCCAAGGGATCAGTACTTGGACAAATAATTTTTATTATCGACGTAAATAATACAGATGAGGTTTTAAATTGTAAAATCTTCAGATTTGAATTTGATACTAAAATAACCAATAAAGTAAACTGAACATTGCAGTGGCAGCAGTTACAAAATGATGTTAATACTTTGGGAAGCTGGGCAGAAAAATGGCATATGAAATTCAGCACAGAAAAATGCAGAGTTTTTCATATCAGAAATAACAGCGTCCATGCTAATTACAAAATGAATAATATCTAGTTATCAAGTACAGACAATGAAAAGGATCTTGGTGTGATATCAAATGACCTAAAACCGGGTAAACAGTGTACTAAGGCAGTTAAAATTGCAAACAAGTTGGTGGGTTTTATTGGAGGAATATTCGAGTTTAAATTGGAAAGTCATACTTGCACCCGCATCTCTATGACTGTGTGCAGTTCGGTCTCTATAGTACAAAAAGACAGAAAAATTAGAGAAAATACAGCAAAAAATCACAAAAATGATACTGTGACTGAGAAACAAACCATATGAGGAATACCTTGAAGAACTAAATTATTTAGCCTAACAAAATGCAGGTTAAGAGGTGACCTTATTGAAATTTTCAAAATCATGAAGGGATATGGCAACTTAGCCATGAATAAATATTTTGAAATAGAATAGTCGAGTTAAACAAGTAGTAATGGCTGCAAAATTAAGGGAATGCATTTCCAATCCCATGAAGCAAAATACTTCTTCTCCAACAGAGCAATAAATATCTGGAACAGATTACGCTCATATAACATGAACAGTATCTCAGTTAAGACATTTCAAAACAAAACAGACTAGAATCCTCAGTTGACTCTGATTCTCTCCGAAAAACTTACTTTTACCAGCAACGCGTAAGTTCATTCCTCTCCTGTCTACAAGACACCTCGTAATCTTAACGTACCCATACATAACATTGTGTCACATTATACAGGGTGTCCATAAAGTCTCTTTACAAAGGGGTTCATTTAACAGTACCTTAACTCAACATCTTTGATCAACATTGTACCTGAAATACAGGGTGAGGAGTAGCAACATCCAGACAGCAGGTACCTGTATTTCAGGTACCCTGTTGATGAAAGATGTTGAGTTAAGGTACTGTTAAATGAACCCCTTTGTATAGAAACTTTATGGACACCTTGTATATTTATAAATTTATCAAATGCAAATAAAGTAGTAAAAGCACAGACTAAGATCTGCACAGACAGCCCCGAATTAATGGTCACTACGCTTACTTTTGACCACAGATCGGCTGTGGATCACTGAGGGTTCCTAATAGTTATGTGACCACCATCGAGATTATTTTAGTGTACCAGTGAGACAGATAGTGGGCAAGACTTGTGAGAAAGGCTATAAGGTGTTTATGGCATTCATATATTTGGAAAAAGCATACGACAAAGTAGACAGAGAAGGACTGTGGAACGTTTTGCACATGTGTTGTGTAGATGGTAAGCTGCTAGGTGCCGTCAAGAGTTTATGATGGTAGTGAAGCATGTGTAAGGGTAAATGGGCACCTAAATGAATGGTTCACGATAGTGTGGGC
>JAGKTI010001907.1:46719-74600 GCA_018397915.1 Birgus latro | reverse complement strand
GCAGTGCGTCCCTGCGTGCAAGGCCTGGGGGGGGCTGGGTTTACGATGGAAGAGTTGAGAGGTAGGATGGGACTGGAGTGTATTGGTGTTGTGATGAGGAGAGGTAGGCTGAGGTGGTTTGGGCATGTGGAGAGGATGGGGGATGATAACTGGGTACAGAGGGTGAGAGGGGGAGGTTGGGAGGGGTAGACCGAGAAAGACATGGGACGAGGTCATTAAGTGTGACTTAAGGGTTAAGGGACTAAACAGGGAGGCTGCCAGGGATCGAGCAGCATGGAGAGCCGCCACTAGGTGACCAAGGCCGACGCATGCAAGCATGTTGGAGCCTTCAAAAACGAAACGAAACGAGTATGGTCTTCTTTCACTTATACCCATTTCTAATACATGACACTTCTTGGCATTAAAATCCATTTTCCAAGTCTGGCTCCAGCTGTGTAGTTTGTCCAAGTCCTCTTGCAGTTCTTTACAACTATCAATACATTTAATATGTTTCATAATTTTAGCATCATCTGCAAACATACTCATGTAACTATTCAAACCCTCTGGCAAATCATTTACATATATCAGAAACATTACTGGGGCCAGGACAGAGCCCTGGGGTACTCCACTAGTCACATTTCTCCATTGTGAAACCTTGTCTCTTATTACTGTTCTCATCTGCCTTCCTATCAAATAATCTCCCATCCACTTTAATAGTTTCCCATGCACCCCACCAAATGTCCTCAACTTCCACAATAGTGTGTGTGTGTATATATGCGTGTGTGTGTGTATGTGTGTGTGCATGGCGTATTCTCTGTTCCTTGCATCACGTTTGCCTAATAGATGCAATGCACACAATTTATTTCTCCACGAACATTCGCTGCACGACATACATATATAATGTCATATATGTGTCGCTGTGTGGCGTATTTTCTTGTCTCTGATCATTATGTAACTTTCCGCTATCAGTCAATGCACGCAATATTTCTCAGTGGACACTCGCTGCACTATTTTATACATATATTTCACACTGAACCATATACAATATAAAACACTATCACATGATTCCATCCCAGCCTCTTCTGTTATTCCCTTCCCTACTGTATGGCGTAAGAGACCGACTGTTCCCTTAGCAACTAATGGATATGTTTATGTATCTCTATGGCATAACATAATGCCTGCTATGGTAGGTCAGTTATTTCACTAATCCAGGCACTATATGTTTCACAGATATTAGTAATGGCTTCACTATAAGGGTAAAATACATCATTTTACGGGCAGGGTGAGTGGAAACCCCGCTATAACAAACCAGACTCTGCCTCTAGGCCTAACGACTGATAACGGGCCCCAATGCTTTACAAACAATAGTGTATATCTGTGTTCAACAGACACAATCACTTCACAGTATAGTCAAAAACACTGTACAATCACAATATTTCAATAATGGCTTCAGCCTCAGGTGGGAGGGGGAAAATGGCGGATTTAAAGGGACACACACTCGCGCAACCTCACGGCTTGGCTGCTTGTCAGGTACTGGTTTGCCTAGCCCCAGACACCCCCCCCTACACCCCCGACAGTGTGGCCAATGTCTTGCCTCGGAAGAGACGCACGGCCGCTAGAACGCAACAAAATTTCACGCAAATCGGCC
Source organism: Birgus latro (assembly GCA_018397915.1). Classification (NCBI taxonomy): domain Eukaryota; kingdom Metazoa; phylum Arthropoda; class Malacostraca; order Decapoda; family Coenobitidae; genus Birgus; species Birgus latro. Next base: position 72,973 of record JAGKTI010001907.1, on the reverse strand, counting down.
AAAAACTTTATTTTTGGTTAATTTTTTTCATTTTTTAATGCAATTTGAGACCGTGTGTGTGGGCACAACCCATCACATGTAACGCAAATCGCAGTACCGTGCGCGAGAGGGTTAACACTTAGTCACACGCACACATTTTTTTTTTTTTTAAGCTTCATTCCTTTATGACTAGAGGTGCCAGTACCACTTCTTTTAAGCTTTGAACCTTCCATGGCAAGGCAGAAGGCAAAAGGAGAGCACTGGTCAGCACTAGATGACAGTAAGAATGGCGCAGCAACCACCGTCTCCAAAGGCGAGCAGCAGACTGGCGCCACATGTCTGCCTGGTGCCATTTGTCCCCTTACCTCCGCATTTCGGCCTACTTACATACGTGGTCTCGGCCTGAGTTCGTCTAACCGAAGATTCCGTCTTCTAAAAGTTCGACTTGTGAAGGGTTTACTGTATATATATTGAAAAACAAAGGTGTAGGATAGCCTTGGTGATGGGTCAGTCCTTTACCAAATATTGCTTTCCAAATATTTTCTCCGAAGATTAGTCAGTCTTGTCTGCTGATGCATCTTATAGGCCAAGATATATGGTAGACACCAAGCTTTTCCAATCAGTACCTGGTACATCCTGTCTCTTTCACCATTTGTTCATGATATTTCATTACATCATGCTTTCCTGATTACTTTCATTTCTACTATTCTACTTATTACTCCAATCACAAATTCTTGCCATGTTAACAGGCAGGACTCAGATCTTAAGCTTCACAAAGCCATTTCAGGAACTACCCTGGGATTTACATCAACTTTAACAAGGAAAAGTACATTTTAAAAAATACAAATGGGCCACAAAATTTACTATCAGGTATTTTCTCTTACATGATGACTAAGTCAATGCCCAAACACAAAAATGCCAACTACATCATCAACAATGACCTGGTAAATTTGACATGAGACTGTAAATACAGTACAATTACTAAATACGCTCTAATATTTTTGGTTTAATTCACACTTAACTCTACATACTTAAAATTTGTATACAGGCGACCCCCACTTTATGAATGATCACGCAACAAAAATTCACTTTAACAAAAATGGCGTTTTACTACCCTCTGCTCGCCTAATGAAAGCCAAAATTTACTTTAACAAATTTTCTTCTGTGGGCAATTCTAAACCAAGCATGCTCTCAGTCAGCTGATTCCACCACAGTGCCACTAACAGAGAAAACATGCACCATTCACTCCTGCCCTACCATCCAAAACAGTACAGTACCCTGCCACCACACATTCAACATTTATTTTGTCATCATGCTGCCCAAATGCCCTGCTACAAGACCCGGCAAACAAGTTGCCAAGTCCGCCAGCAACAGCCTTACTCTTGAGATGAAATCAGACATAATAAGGAGGCATGAGAGCAGTGAGAAGACAAACAACATAGCTCAACCCGATGGCCTGGTCCCATCGACAGTCCCTACAATTTTTAAATCGGCAGAGGCTATCAAGAAGGCAGAGGAACATACATCCATAATTTCTGCTGTCTAAAAGGACCACCCGAGCTCATGACCCTGCAATGGAGTCATAAAATACACAAATATTGATTCAGACTGAGCAAAAAGGGGTTTTAATATGGGTGGCTGGGGGGAAAAAATTGGGGTATTAGAACCGAACACAAACCCATGTTATAATGGGTTCATTTCATTTTTGAAGGCTCCAACATGCTTGCATGCGTCGGCCTTGGTCACCTAATGGCAGCTCTCCACGTTGCTCGATCTCTGGCAGCCTCCCTGTTCAGTCCCTTAACCTTGAGATCACAATGGTCTTGTCCCAGGTCTTCTTTGGTCTGCCCTTCGCAACCCCACCCCTAATATTAAAGCACCTCACTTTCTGCACCCAATTATCATCCCCCATCCTCTCCACATGCCCAAACCACCTCAACCTACCTCTCCTCATCACAACACCAATAAACTCCAGTCCCATCCTACCTCTCAACTCTTCCATCATAAACCTTGCCCCCCCCCCCAGGCCTTGCACTCTGGGATGCACTGCACATCCACCTTATCGTCAACAAAATATCACTTAGCAAATGGTTTTTCAGGAACGTAACCCGTTCGTAAAGTGGGGGTCTCCTTTATAATCAAAGATAATAAAAATAAATTAACCATGGGGTGTGGGCCACAGCTCAGGCTATGCCAAACAATTCTACACTTCAAATTTGCACACTCCATGGGTTAAACATGTGATTTCAACATATGAACTCTCAAGTAATGCTTCTGTAATTACTACATATTACAAAACAACATGAAAAATTTTGTATACTTTAAAAAAGATACAAAAACAGAAAAGCGTTTAGTTAGCTGTCTCGCATGCATCAATCCAATCATTGTAGACATCTACTGGCTCTGAGAGGTAGTTTATGGAGCACTGAAAGTCTTCCAGACACACTCGACACGATACACGTCCAGCATTTCTTGGCTTGTCCCTGAAACATCAAACAATGTACTGCATTACCTCACATACTTATGTACAAAGATAGTAAACTATGATACTGAAGAACGGTTTATAACTCTAACACATCAAAAGGTTTTCCCTAAGCTGAATAAATTAGGCTGAAAAATAATACAGAAAAAAAACTTTAACTGATGAGGTAAGTATAGTCAGCTGGGAGATCAGCTGCTAAGGAGTTCTATCCAGCAGCCTTCTCTCTTGGCAATTCCCAGTCAACTCACTGCAGTGGCTAGAAATCCCAACAGTATACTATGCACAAAGAGTGGAGTAATATTATGTCTGCATACTGTACTACTATTTTTGAAAATCAGATGGACTGACAAAGAAAGAGGAACACAAGAACTCAAATTAATCTTGAGTTTGACGTACCGTGCACCCATTTCCAGAGTTTTCCATTGAAAATACAATGTAGGATAGTCAACTCAAAAAAATGTAATACATCCCCCAGAAAGCAGCTACCAGGGCATGGTGAGGAAATAATACTGATGTAACTACTACCATATATCAGCTTCTTCATTCTGGTGACATTTTATCAATTTATTCTAGCTACCTTCGGACATGTTTATTCAGCATTTGTGAGACCTCTTGTACAGTAGTGAAAGAGTAAATGACGGCTATATCTAAGCTCTCCAATGTTGGAAAAATTTATCTGAAGAAAGTAAGAATACAGTGAAAAATATAGTACTGGTATGTCACCACTCTGAAGAGCTCATGGTATACTACAGACTAGACACACTGTGCAATATGCTACATACATTTTGACTTCACATGATTTCTCATGATTGCAAAAGGGGCAATTAAACTGGCAATCAAGAGGCTCAATGTTCTTCCTCTTGGGAGGAGGCTTCCTCTTTGACTTACGACGACCCATTTAGCTTGCGAGTGAGAAGATCACCTGGAATATCAATTTACCTTTGTTAATATAGCTATATAAAATAGGAAAAATACCATTTTAAAACTATTAATTTCATTTGTTTATTTTTTTTTTATTATTCTCGTTAACACCAGATAATGCTATACAATTCAGCTTAGGTATAGTGACTGCAACCCTCCATTCATCGGAAAGGTAAACTCAGTGTACTGGAGGCTGAAGCTGCTGCCTTCATTCTGCATTACACCATCCTCCTTATGGAGGATATGAGAGATCCTTGCATTAATGGGAAATGGAGTTATTCAGTGTACCATCACACGAAGACTTTTTCTACAGCATCACCTTCAGTATTAAAGTCTTTAGGCTTTTGTTAAGGTTGAAGAGGAAAGACGTGATTATATTTCAAACCTGCCATTTCCTAAAGCTTATATTATCATTATTAAATACTGTATATAAAAATTTGATGTAGAAAACCAATTTTTGATGTTCAGAAGGGCTGTAAACATTTAGAAAAGTATTACCCAGAAACTCCAGCTAGAAAATAAGTACATTTGGCTATAAGGTAAATAAAGAGATAAGATACTACACTATACAGTATGAGAGGACATACAATGGCGCGTTTCAAGATTTTAATGGGTGGTTATGACAAGGATGTGTCAAAAGACCTGTTCCAGCTGAGAGACTGTGAGAGGACCTGAGGTCATCAATATAAAATATATATAGGCTGTAATAAAAAAGGGCAAATGTCAACATGGGGAAATACAGTAGGGCACCAGGTTTCGTGGCATCCAGTTTGGTGAAACACTTTCGCAGCATCCATCAAATATTCCCGTGATTGACCTTGGGTGAAGAAGAAAAAAAAATTGTGCCTTCCAGCAACCAAGTTTTGAATTTTCACCATGGCGATGCCAGCACCAACACTCAGTTTCAGCCTGATTTGCCGCATGTGTTCAGTGTGTCCGCAAGTTGAGTATTACACTCTCGCATCCTTGATTAGTAATTGACAAATATGTCATTTTGTGCTTCAAGTGGAGCCAGAGGTGGACCGGGTGATAATGGAATTGGTGTAAAGAAGGCGTGACCTTGGAATAGCAGGCACTAAAGGGAAGGCCAAGCAACTACCCCTGAAAGGGGGGGAAAAACGCAAGTAAGATGATGAGTTAAAAAATAAAATTGTTGTGAAAATGGAGAAAGGTGCTTGTAACTCTGAAATATGCACAATGTATAATGTGCCTGAGTTGACTGTGAGCAGTATGAGAAATCAGCTGAGTGAACTTAAAGCCGATCAATATTCGGATGTCCTGTACTTCGATCTGCCAATTTAAATGTATTTTTCATAAAGTTATATTGGTCCAGTGATCAAGAAAAATATAATTTTGTTGTGCAGTTTATATTTTTTATATTTATAACGAATTCTATTCCTTGTCGAAATTTGCTGGGTAGTAGCTCCGTGACTACCACCCTGGAAATTTTGGAAAAAAAATAGAATTCTGAATAAATATAAAAAATATAAATTGCACAATGGAATTATATATTTTTCTTGATCACTGGACCAATATAACTTTAGGAAAAATACATTTAACCCAACAACTGTTGTATTAGATTTCCCGGTCCACCTCCCCATGCGCAAAAAAAAATAAATAAATAAATAAAAATAAATAAAAATAAATAAAAAAATCTTAAAACTAATTTGACCTTTTACTGCTTCAAATAAAGCGTACGTTAAACCTTTACTGTTTATAACTCATTGCGTCTGGCAATAGAAAGATAGATAGAACTCATTCAACAAATCAAGAAGCAACGTTTGTGATGTGTGTACTTAACGCCAGTGAATGGGCTGGTTTACTCACCTGGTTGGCTCCCCCATTACAATTTAACAGTAAGGCTCGGTAAGAATCTGCTTTTTAAGAAGCAGGGCAGCCCATACCTGCTGGCACGCCAGCCCCATTCCCTATACACATCATCATCTGAATATACTATTGAGTAGGGGCTGAGTTTTGTGCCTAGTCTTTTTTTAAAATAAGACGACAATAAAACTAACCTTTAGTACTAAGCTACCTAGATCAGAACCTATAATCTACCAACACAAAAAGATGACAAATGGATATGAAACAAATGAATACCAAGGCTTAACTCACGTGTAATACTAGCACCTCTCACAATACAACACAGACCATCCCTCCACCACCCAGCTTGTAAACAATCCTAGTTTAGATCCGGATGTTGCCGTGGAGATGCAAGTTCCAAAATACTTGCATATTTGTGCCAAAAAGTACTCAAGTTATTTCAGAAAAATAAAAATACCTATAACTGATGAAATTTTTTTTGTTGAATTTTACATCATACAAATTATACATCGTCTTAGTCCGTAGTGTAATATGGAAAATATATAGTTCATTCAGCTTAGGCGGAATGAGTGAATGAATGAGAAACTGTTTGAATGAAAAAAAAACACGAAATGCAAATGAGAAACATTACCTTCCCTGGAAAATATGAATAATTTTTTTATTGTGAATAAAAAAGGTTATGCAATTTCACTTACTAACCTGGGGAGGACACGGGCAAAAACAAAAGCCCGTCAGAGAAAAGCTGTACAAAGATTTAGGGTTACAGGTTAACGTGGGGGAGGGTAGGTAGCCACAACCACCAAAATCACAAAGGCAGGTGCCCGAGCAATAGTTTCTGCAGCCAAACGATAGTCGTCATCCCTGAGAAGCTGCTCACCAAGACCACGCCGAAGACAATATGTCGCAGGACAGTCAAGAATATAATGTAAAAGAGGCATTGCACTAATGCCAAAGCAGTGAGGGCACGGCTCCGGATTTCCACCAGTCATCTGGTTATAGCATGGATATCCCAGACGCAACCGGCGAAGCTTGACAAGAAGGTGATTGGGTGTGCCGGTGGGTACATCAACTTGTGTATAGGTTGTAGCAATGGCATACCAGGTGGCAGAGCGAGAGCCTTCGTATACCTGGAATTGATGATCTTCCCGGGAAAGACGGTGGACAGCGTCAGTTACTTGTCGCAAGATGCGAGATAAGCTAGGTCGTAACGGAAAGGTGACGATAGGGAGAGTGCAGGCGAGGTGAGCAGCAGCAGCAGCACGCTCGTTGCCCATAATTCCAACGTATCCAGGAATCCAGTGTAGATAAATTTCACCTCCCCGGCTAGCGATGGTAGTTGCAACAGCCAGGATGGAGGTAAGTAGGTACCTGTTCTGTTGTCTGTGAAACTGAGCTGCTGCAGACCGATGGAAGTGGCGATCGGCATAGCGAAGAGCACCAAGGATAGCAACAAGCTCAGTTTGGTAGGCTGAAGCGCCAGAGGTGACACGCCAGGACTCAACCCACTCGTCACAAATAAAAGCAGCGCCTGCAGTCCCATCAGCACCCACAGACGGCAGCATCAGGAGTGTAGAGAGCCGCCATACGACTCAATCCATCCTGTTGAAGAAGAGCAGGAAGAGCCCTTGGGTTTGCCACAGTAGGCTCAACACTCCTAATCACAGGAGGAAGCCAGGGTGGTGCTGGAGCATAGGCAGGGTCAGGCAAATCAGAACCACCCCTGATGGCATCAGCGGCATCAAGTCTGCGAACTGCGTTGGCGACAAGGAGAATCCAATCACCTCCAGGGCGTGGATTCGGGGGCTGATCAAGTGATCGCCGGAGGAGAACAGACAGGTGAGCAGTCCCGTGCAGGAGACCTGGAGCATCGCACTCTGCCTCCACCATTGCCGAAGCTAGGGGGAGCCTTGGTGAGGTGTGAACTGGGCCTTGAGGGTGTGCAGGCTGGCACCGGGGGGCAGGAGCTCTGCATTTTTCCTCTGTCACTGCTGTGGCTGGGGCAAGTGCCGGTGGAGATGTGACCAGGCCTGGAGAGAAAACTGTCTGCCGCTGACGATGAGTAGCCCTTCGCTCAGCCTCTACCACTGCTGAGGCTGGGGCTGGCCCTGGGGAGATGGTGACCTGGGCTCGGTGGCAACGCTGAGGAAGTGGAGCAGAAGGCACCTTGGCCCTGGCTGGCTCCTTGGCCCTGGCTGGCTCCTTGGCCCTGGCTGGCTCCTTGGCCCTGGCTGGCACCTTGACCCTGGCTGGCACCTTGACCCTTACTACCTTGACTGGAGATACGGGATGAGGAGCAAAGGGAGAGGGGGGAGGCCGCTTTTTCGCTTCCACCATCTCTGTTAAAGTCTTGTCTACCGTATCCAGAAGGGGCGTTGAGTTGATTTGCTTGCCATAGAGCTCCGCCAGTAGCTGAGCCAAGCACAGGGCTATTTCCCTTCCAAAAGCCCGCAGTTCGTCCTCGGTGAAGAGAACCTGAGGAGAGCCTGCTGTGGAGGGCGAAGTTGAAGCAGGTATATTGGTCTGTGGGGGTTCACAGCTGGTGCAGGATGATGGACCTCCACTGTCACTGACTGATGAGTGAGAGCCGATGGGAGAGGCAGAAAAGCACTCTCGTCTAGAGCCGGAGGGGGAGGAGCTGCTGCACTGCGCTGCTGACCCCAGACAAAGGTCCCTGGTGGTGCAGACGTAGTGCTGGTTGCTTGCTGCTGCTGAATCCAGGCCACCTATCGTTCTCGACCCCGCAGGACATGTGCGGCTCTGATTGGGCAGCTTGGGTGCCAAGCATGGTGTGGGCCGGCGCAGTTGGAACAAAGGGATGTGATTACTTCCTTGGCCTTGAACTTGGTCAGGCAGTGGTCTGTCTCGTGTGGTCCGCTGCACATTCCGCAAACTACAGGCCTGCGGCATGTGGCTCGGTGGTGTCCATACCGCTGACACCGGTAGCAGCGGAGTGGTTCAGGAGTGTAGGGACGGAGGAAGTAGGTGTCCCAGTTCCCTAGGTCGATGGAAGGCAGCAGAGGACCCCGGAGGGTGACAAGGACCTGGCGTGTCTCCTTCCTGGTGCGCTGCCTCTGGCAACGGGTAGCCTCTTCTACCTGAGGGTGGCGCAAAAGAAGGTCGACTGGCATCCTCAGGGGATACCTCCATGACGATTACCCTGGTCGACCGTAGCCCTGGACTGAGCTCGACAAGTTTGATGGGGGAGGCCTCGTCCACTGCCGCCGTTCGTAGGAGATCGTACGATGCTTCGTCCTTGGGTACTAAAACCGAGCTCCCATCTTTCCCAATGACATTGGAAGTCCTGAGTCCTGGGAGGTGATGTTCGAGGGCTGCTACAGCATCGTAACTGGTCACGTGGCCTTCCTGCAGAGGCACGCGAAAGGCTGGAAGTTGTGAGCGGGTAGGAGGGGGCACAGCCACTGTCACTAAGGGGCGAGCAGCCAGAGGAGTCCTGTGAGGAGTCCCTGAGCATCGTGCCGGGGTGGGACCGTTTCCCTGTCTGCGATCCCGGGGCCTCTTAGTGGCAACTAGCGTGAAGCCCTCAGCATCAACACGGTCAGGAGCAGCAGCGGAAGAGGCTACAGGAGTGTCAGGGGCATCGATTTCCACGGCCATCCGTTCGTGGATGCGGGCAGCCTTGGTAGGCCGTGGCGTGGTAGAAGGATCGCAAATGTCAGGCTGAGACCGCATGGTGGAAGCATCAGCTGAGGAAATCGGCAGAGGGGCGTGCATTCTCGGTAACTGAGGAGTGGGAGCTAGAGGTGGAAGAGCGACGCTCCCTCTTACTCCCCATAGTGCAGGCAGGCCTTAGAAGAACCTTGCCTCTGAGGCACAGGTTGCGGGATGTTGAAGGGCCTCGAAGGAGGCACATCCTGAGGAGACTCCATTACAGAGAAACTCACCGACAACTAGCAGACTACACGCACACACTCACAGACACACACCAGCAGCACACACAGTCACGGAAAAAAAAAAAAAACGGCCAGTTCCCTACAGTAACGGGCGCCTAAACTCCCCACCCTCTAAAGGGCGACGCAGGAGACCCGTTACTGCCCCGTGAGGGACTTCCCTAGGCTAACAGAGCCGCCCTCACTGCCTCCTTTAACCAGGCCCTAATGGCCCCCCGTTCATGGAAGTGCCCTAACGGCACCCCTTCAGGGTTCGGCGTCGTATTACAGTGAGGGACACTAACGGCGGGCCGGAAACACACACACACACACACACACAATCACAGAGAGGAAGACAGCAGTCTACTCATCTGAGACAGAGTCCCTGAAAAAAAGGAAAACTCAGAAAAATTCTCCTCAGTGTCTGAGACTAAGTCCCACAACTGCCCAAAACGGACTAAACTTCCAAAAAATCTTCCTCTATAACTGAGACTACCAGTGTGAGAGATAGACGGGCCAGAGGTCTGCACAACACACTGGCTGGACATGGAGTGAGGAAGACTGCATATTTGTATGGTTCATACTCTTGTAACGTCATTCATGATGTAGATGGCGATTTACACGTTTCACATCCAACGTGATCGGTGGAGTGCATCTCTAGCAGAACTTGCAAGACTTCCCCATGGGGGTGTAGAACGACATGAGGTAACTGGCGGCAACCTTTGGTTTCTCATTGATATTGGGCACTACTCAGAACTCGCTCCCCCCCCCCCACAAGACCCCCCCAAGTACTCCTATGCAGCCTACTGTAGTCTGTCACTATAGTTATCTGCCTTTTTTCCTCTGTAGGCCATCATCACGTACTTCATGAAGAGACTGCATGGACCGGAGTGGCAGGTGCCTTCAGGAACTTTTTTGTTGATGGCTATAAATAATGGTCATTTCTCGTAAAAGCGATCCACTGATCCCTTTGACTGTGTTACTGAAGTGAGTGTAAGACCAAACCTCGTATGTGAACTTTTTATGGTTGGCTACAGATCGGCAACTCGATCAGGAGACTTCGGTGGCAGCACAGTAATCTATGTTGAGCTGGTTTGTCATCCCATTACGAGACAACACTGAAGGCTATCATGACTTCATGCATCTCAGTGTTGAAGAGGGAGTTTACATCCCCCCATCCCCCTGTTGGGCATACAGGCTTTGTCTGTTAGTGTCGTCTAGCACCTCCATTATGAACAGTGACCGAGTTATGATGTAGTTGGGTTTTGGGCGCTTGTAGACAGGGAGTTCATGGTTACTGATGTCCACTTTCTGACACCTCCAGACAATTGATTTCTTCCTGGGGGGAGAGGGGGGGGCTGATGTTCCTTGCCACTGCCATCACCATCAGATAAGTCTTATAGAGACACGGGGGTCACCCGACATGAAAGTTGCAATCCCGGGACGAACCCGATGAAAAGGTCAATAATATAAAATTACATTATGGGAGAAAATGATGGAAGGTAACTGATATAAGTGCTTCGTAACTATGCATGTGGCGGGTTATTCACCTGCTATTCACAAATACAAGGCAACTGCATCATCAAGGTTACCGTACTTACCTCCCTCATGTGAACAGTGACGTGAGAAATAACAGCTGCTTGTATATGAAGGTAAGTGGCTGATTTTCCCAAGACCGTAAACAACTCACAAATGGTGGGACTCAGTTAAATGTAGTTTTAAATTTCAATTAAATCTCCATTCCCTATAAACTACAGCTTATTTGGGAAGAATGATATTTAAGCTTCGCGGGCCGGGCGCTTCCAATCAGATGCGTCATTGATACTCTGTCACCAATGTCCTAATCTTTGCATAATAGTTATATTAATAGGAATAAATAATACTGACAAGAGCTTTATTTATCAGTTAGATTATTATTCCATTAAGTAATAATTATTCTTTCTTGTTATAAAAATGCAAATGAATAACAGTTTGGTCCGAACTGTATAATGCGGAAATTCTTAAAATGAATTTAGGACTGAAGTCAGTGCCACACACAGGATACGGACACTTGACAGCCACGGGGGTGTTAGCGTAGACTGACCAGAGTCCGCTAATATCTCTAATTTTGGTAAGGTATCGGTGTTGTGCCGTTGTATTTTACTCATACTCTCTTTGTCAGCCATTATACCATAAAAATAAGTGGATATGACATTAGTGTTTGAGCTACATGGGACGCGTGGGTGTCTAATGTTAATGATGAGGTAGGTGGGGCAGACATCCGGTGGTAGATGTGTTGAGATAACATTGTAATAAGTTTTTGCTAAGTTTATCAAGGAAACCGAGGATATCACAGACTATTTTTTTTTTTTTTTAGTGGAAAGGTGGCCCGGGATGCTGGTGTTGTTTAAAATTCCATATGCCCCATACTTCTGCCTCAGGAGCCTTAAGTGGATGAAGTTTTTCCAAAGCTCGAGACTTGTGTAACAGAATTCACTAACACGATGATAGAGTGTTTCTAGGCAGTGTAATTTCAGTGCAACTGGGTCTCATAATTCAGACTTGTAATAATGGCAGTAGGCAAAGACAGTAGCCTGTAGTAGTGGCATCCCTAGGATTATCAGAATGTGAATCCAGTGGACTGCAGGCCAAAGCAACCCTACTTTCACAGTTCATCGTCCTGTTTGGGGATAGGGAAGGGATTGAGGGATGTTTGTATAACAGCCACTCCACTTCCCAGCCATATTGGTGTCAGTACCTGAAGGTGTCCCTCAGTACAGTACTGATGTGATACAGGTACAGTATATTTCATTGTTGTCATTTTTTTTTTTATAATGCTAATATTGCAGATTCTTTGTAAGGAAGTTAATTAGTATGAAATTTAATCATTTAAAATTTAGATGTCAGAAATGGAACTTATACGGTACATACTAACAATTTTAATTTTTATTAGTGGTTGGTGGTGGTGACCATCATCCACTCATGATGTAGTGCAGCCTACTTCTTCCTAAGCCTTTATCATTCTTTTTCAGTGCCTGCCTTCCTCTCTTCCTATTTCTTCCATCTTTCCTGTCATTTCTTATTGCTTTTCTTTCCTTTATAGGTGGTTTTACATTCAGTGACAAGCCAAATGGTTTCCTGTAAGCCAAGAAACCATTTACAGTGCTGGGTGGTAACCATATAACCAAACCATATGTGCTCCCTACGTGTCAGCAAGTAGGTTGGTGGAGGGTTAGTGCCCCTCCCTGTAAAACAAATAACTCAAAGTCAGATGGCCACCCCTTACGGGATTATGGCGTCTGGCAATAGATAGATAGATGACTAGGTCAAGGTTAGGATCAAAGATCTTCTGCATTAGGAAAGATGTACCTTTCTTGGATGGATTAGGTCCCATTAAATTTAGTTTGTTTAATATTCATAAATGTTCTTTTGAGCAGCACCAGTGTTAGGACCAGAGAATATAGTTTTCTCAGATTGGTTAGGTTTATAGAGCTTGAAACAGAGTCAAGTTTTACCACAGCAACATTCGACTTTCCAATTTCCATGGACTCTGTAATGATGATGATCCATCTGTTATGCCATTCACTGTGAGAGGCTTAGGCTTTGCTCCAGTTTAGTGAAATTCTGTTGGAGCATGTAGCACTTTGTGACTGGGGGACCATATTCTTGGTGGCTAAGGAGGCTCCCTAACACCTCTTCTTTCGCCTTTGTCTCTCAACTTGTACCTTTCCTTCTTACTGGAAGTTTGCTCTCATTCAGCCAGTCCCAAAGAAGGGTGACTATTCCCAACCCTCTATCGTCCAATTGCTTTAACATCCTGTGTCTCAAAAGTTTTTGAATCAGTTCTTAACAGAAAAATTTTAAAGCATCTTTCCTGTCACAACCTTCTTTCTGATCGTCAGTATGGGTTCCGTCAGGGATGCTCCACTGGCGATCTTCTCACCTACCTTTCAGACTCCTGGTCATCCTCCTTTCGGGACTTTGGCGAAAGCTTTGCCATTGCACTTGACATCTCAAAGGCTTTCGATTGAGTCTGGCATAAATCTTTGATTTCCAAACTGCCCTCTTACGGTTTCTATCCTTCTATCTGTGCCTTCATCTCTAGCTTCCTTTCTGGTCGTTCTATAGCTGCTGTTGTAGACGGCCATCGTTCTTCTAGACCTATCAACAGTGGTGTTCCTCAGGGCTCTGTCCTATCACCAACTCTCTTTCTTTTATTCATCAATGACCTTCTAAGCTGTACATCTAACCCTATCCACTCATATGCTGATGATTCCACCCTTCACCTTTCCATTCGATTTCTGCAACGTCCATCTCAGCAGTTACTTCAGCAAACAAGGGATGAGGCTATGGCACACCTAATGTCTGACTTGGCTCATATCTCTGATTGGGGTAAAAATAATCTTGTTTTTTTTAATGCATCAAAAACTCAGTTCTTACACTTATCAACCTGACAAAATCTTCCTCAGGATTACCCACTAATGTTTAATAATGTCCAGCTCAGTCCTGCATCATCCTCGAACATGCTAGGGGTTTCATTCTCTCGGGATTTGTCTTGGAAGGAACATATTAAGTCTCTTGCGAAATCTGCTTCCAAGAGATTAGGTGTGCTGGGCCGACTCCGAACTTTCTTTACCCCTGCACAGATGTTGACCTTGTACTTGGGTTTTATTTGCCCGTGTATGGAGTACAACTCTCATGTGTGGGGAGGCTCCCCACATGCAGCCCTTCTCAATAGGGTGGAGTCAAAGGCTTTTTGTCTCATTAACTCTCCTCTTACTGACTCCCCTCAACCTTTGTCTCTTCACCGCACTGTTGCTTCTTTATCTCTCTTCTATCGCTACTTCTATGGTCACTGTTCCTCTGAACTGTCTGCTTGCATCCCTCCACCTCTACGATGGGCACGTAGTACCCGTCTAGCACCAAACTCTCATCCCTTTTCTGTCCAACTCTCTAATGCAAGAGTTAACCGTTACTCCCAGTCCTTCATTGGTCAACTCTGGAACTGTCTCCCTCTGTCTGTATTCCCTGCTTCCTATGATCTCCAATCTTTCAAGCGCAGTGTGTCCAGGCATCTCGAAATGAATGGATCTTGAATTTGGCTCTCTCTTGTATTGTTTTTACTTTTTCTTGGAAGGAACAGTATGTGGGCCCTGGCCTTTGGTTCCTTCTTCCTTGCATAAAGAAAAAAAAGTTTGTTTCTGCATATATTTTTCTAACAATTACGTGTATTTATGCATTTTGTACTGGCAGTAATACAACATAAATGACTAGACTAGTATTGTAAGGTGTATTGTACAACGCAGACTGCTGAGGAAAAGTGCTGGAAAACTTCCTAAACTTATGAAATTACCACTGTGGATTCAGTGCCATTCTGTTGTCAGCCATTGTTCATTTTCTTCAGTTTTCATTTATAAGGGCTCCAACATGCATGTGTCAGTCTTGGTCACTTAATGGCAGCACTCAGTGCTGCTTGATCTCTAGCAGCCATTCTGTGTAGTTCCTTATCCCTGGAGTCACATTGTACAACCTTGTCCCATGTTTTCTTTGGAATGCCTCATGCAACTGTACCCTCACCGTGCACAGCTCTCACCCTTCACACTAAATTGCCATCCTCCATCCTCTCTAATACATGCCCAAACTGTCCCATACATTGAAGTCCCTCTCAACTTGTCACTCAGAAACCTAACACCTCCCCCCCCCTCCCCCCATGCATGTCTTTGAAGGACACACTACACATCCATCTAATCATTTTCATCAGTGTACTTTTAAGCCCATGAATATTCTCCTCCTCCACCATCCAAGTCTCAGTTTCGTTTCGTTTCGTTTTTGAAGGCTCCAACATGCTTGCATGCGTCGGCCTTGGTCACCTAATGGCGGCTCTCCATGCTGCTCGACCCCTGGCAGCCTCCCTGTTTAGTCCCTTAACCCTTAAGTCACACTTAATGACCTCGTCCCATGTCTTTCTCGGTCTACCCCTCCCAACTCCTCCCCCAATATTAACACCTCTCACCCTCTGTACCCAGTTACCATCCCCCATCCTCTCCACATGTCCAAACCACCTCAGCCTACCTCTCCTCATCACAACACCAATACACTCCAGTCCCATCCTACATCTCAACTCTTCCATCGTAAACCCAGTCCCTCCAGGCCTTGCACGCAGGGACGCACTGCACATCCACCTAATCATTGTCATTTCTGTACGTTTAAACCTGCGAATATCCTCTTCCTTTACTGCCCAGGTCTCACTACCAAACATCATCACACTCTTAACACATGCTTCATACAAAGACCCCTTAGCACATAAGGAGAGTCCTCTCAATGTCAGAAGAGGCAACAGCTCCCTGAACTTCTTCCAACCACTTCTCACCCTAGCAACCGAGCTAACTCCAGCCCCACCTCCGGCACATAACATGTCTCCCAAATAACGAAACTCCTCCACACACTCAAGAGACTCACCTGCAAGTTCAACCCTCTCATACCTAACAATCTCCACCTGCTCTCCCCGACACGCCGCACACATGAAATCAGCATCATCTCGCAGTCTACCTCTAATACCACTACATCTCCTGTGCACCCACTTATCACAAACACTACACAAGATGGAATTACTTCCCACACCCTTGTGGCAAACTGCACATGGCCACTCTCCCTCTCCTCTGATTGTACCACCACCAACCCTAGATATCATCACTTTTGTTTTATCTGCATTTACCTTAAGCCCTTGTACCCCATACCATCTCTCCACTTCTTAAATCTTTCCTCCACCTCCTTTTCATTCTCTGCAATCAACACCAAATCATCAGCATACAACATCTCCCATGGGAGTCCATCTCTGAAGTCACGTGACAGGGCTTCAAGCACCATGATAAACAACAAGGGACTCAAAACTGACCCCTGATGCACACCAACATTCACGGAAAACTCATCACTCAAAGCTCCATTCACTCTTACCTGGGTGCGAGCACCCATGTACATGGCCATAACCACCCTAAGCAGCCATTCTTCCAACCCTAGATTTCTCATTTTCCACTTCACCACCTCTCTAGGGACTCTGTCAAAGGCCTTTTCCAAATCAACAAAAACAAAATACAATTCCCTTTTCTTTCCAATATATTTTTCCTGAAGCTGTCAAGCAATGAATATGGCATCAGTGGTCCCCCTGCCTGGCATAAACCCAAACTACATCTTATCGATATTCACTCTTTCTCTAATCATACCTTCTAGAACTCTCTCCATTACTTTCATTATCTGATTTAAGAGCTTTATACTTCAGTAATTTCCCCTTTCCAGGGCATCACCCTTTCCTTTGTACACATTTACAGTTACACTCTTCAGCCAATCATCTGGGACAACACACTCATATATAATCCTATTTATCAGATCAGTGACTAACCTCACCCCAGTATCTCCTGAGGCCTTCAACATTTCGGCAGTCAACCCAGACACACCTGCTGCCTTCCCCACCCGCATCCTGCCTATTGCCTGACTCACAGTAGCAGCATCAATCAAAGGCCAATGGCCAAACACTGGATCAGCTGGCTCCAAACCTTCTCTATCCCAATCAAACTCCTCATTCAACAATCGGCTATAATGCTCTCTCCATGCATCTTTAATATCCTCACTGTTCACCACTACCCTTCCATCATCATTCTTCAATACTGCTCACCTACAATGTCCCGATTATCCCTCTTCACCTGATTTGCCACCCTAAAAATCATATTTTTCCTTTCTCCATGATTTAGATTATCAAGTAAAAGTCTCTGTGACTCAGACTTCGCCCTGTATACCTCTCTTCTAGCCCTGCGCTTGGCAGCCAAGTACTCCTCCCTGTTACCACCATTCTTCCATTCCCGGAAAAGCCTTGTTTTCTCCTTAACTGCAGCTTCTACACCCTCATCCCACCACCAAGTTACTTTATGTCTTGGTGGGCCTCTTGTCCAACCGCATATTGCATTAGTAACTCTCAAGAGGTTGTTTTTAAGGGCTCTATACTGTTCATTAACGCCTCTATCTACGGCTTCCTGTTCAGCCACCACTCTCCTTATCTCACTATAAAAGGCATCCCTTACTGACTGGTTTCCCATCTTCCATATTTTCCTCTTAGGTACATATGTCCTCCTTCTCATCACTCGTTCCTTAAGCACCATGTCACAAATCAACAGTTTGTGCTGCTGCACACACTCCTTGCTTGCTATAACTTTAACATCCCTCATTAATCTCTTATCAACCCTCCTGACCAGAAAATAATCTATCTGACTGCTATTTCCCCTGGACTCGTACGTAATCAACCGGCTGATTCTTTTCCTAAAATGTGTGTTGCACACAATCATGTCCATAGCCTCCCCAAACTCGAGTATTCTTTCCCCTTCCGCATTCCTCACACCATATGCACATCCTCCATGGACTCCTTCATAACCTTGAGCTGCTTCACCCACATGACCATTTAAATCCTCTCCCAGAACCACTACCTCATCATCACCCATACCATTCACTACACGTATCAAATCATCCCAAAATCTATCCTTCTCTGCGTCATCCAATCCTACCTGTGGAGCATATGCCGATATAACTGAAATCAATTTCTGCCCGATCAAAATTTTCACTACTAATATCCTATCACTTACTCTCATAACATTCATGACATATTCCACCCATTTCTCTGCAACGAACACACCCACACCTCCATATCCATCAGCTCCCCCCTGCCAAAACAACTTATAGTAGCAATCCTTCCCAACAATCTTTCTGGCTGATCCACCCCTGTACCGGACTTCCTGCAAACATGCCACATCGACCCACCTCCTACTGAATGCCTCAACGACTTCCCCTGCTCTTCCTCTCAAACTTCCCACATTCCACGAACCCACCCTAAACCCCCTGGGTGATTTGCTGTCCTCAGGCTTGCTTTGGTGCTTGTTTTTGTAGTTCATACTCGGTAAGATAAAGGGGGGTAAACATTCCAAAGGCCCGACCCTTTGCACAGACCCAGGTCCAGGCAATGGATCTGGGACCCCTAGCCCACCAGCTTACCAGTGGCTGTGGTAGTGGCCTCGCACCCTGCCAGGACAGCTGCAGGGACACCTTCCAAGCGCGGCTTGGCACTGCAACTGCCTCGCAGTGACCCCTTAACATGGAGGAAGAACCCCTGTGTCAGGAGAAGTAACAGCTCCCTGAACTTCCAGCCACCTCTTATGCTTGCCACCAAACAACAGTGTATGCTATAACTTACTAGACCACAGCAACTTTATATTTTGAAATACAGTTCATGTTTACATAGTAAACTCGATTTGCCTTGACCTTCAAAGTAGTGAACATTGCCATTGTTGGAAATATAATTGTTGCTTGATGAATTGTTCATTTGTGAAAAAAAAAAATCAAATTCAGATGAACCACAGCAAAAGTTACAGGGGAAAAATCAAGCTTGTATGTCCAGAATCAGTTGGGACTGAAATGCAAACTTACCAAATGATAATTGTGATGCTAGGCACAGATTCTTGTCAGGAGTAGCTGAGATCTCCCTCTCTCTTTCTCTGCAGTATATCCATTGCAGTCACACACTCCTAGGTGATCTATCTTTATCCAGGTGCCCTAATCCCAGAGGGAGTGATCACAAACTAATTGCCTCCATGTCACCCTGTCCTCTGTCATCAGGCCATCTTATCTTCAGCTTAGATCTTTCTTTCACGAGTACCTCTCCACCACATCTTTTCATCACATACGGTAGTTGGTCTCCCCCTCCCCCTCTGTCTCATAGTTGGTCTCGCCCTCCACCTCACTTACATTCACTTTCATAGTAAGCATTTATTTAAACCTAACGATTTCCTGATTGTCGCCTGTTATATTGACAGTTGGGGGTGTTGGTTGTGGTACATTCACTTTCCTGTTAAGCATTTATTTAAACTTAATGATTTCCTGACTGTCGCCTGTTATATTGACAGGTGGTGGTGTTGGTTGTGGTGCATTCACTTTCCTAGTAAGCATTTAGTTAAACCTAATGATTTCCTGATTGTTGCCTGTTATATTGACAGGTGGTGGTGTTGGTTGTGGTGCCATTGACTCACTATGACTGAAGTGTACCAGTTTGGCTTTGTGCCCATCACTTGCCATGCTTGGAATCGGGATCGCACACGTGGGTATTGCCCCAGTTTCATCAATCCTAGTCAGGTTTTGTGATATGCAGTTAAAAATGCCCATGATTGCCTTTGAAGTGTATGGAATTTGTATTAAGTAGCACAGTGTAATACTGTATTAATATTAAGACCCGATTTAGTATCATTGCCCCAGTTTCATCAGTCCTAGCCAGGTTTTGTGATATACAGTTAAAAATGCCCAAGATTGCCTAGTGTATAGAATTTGTATTAAGTAGCACAGTGTAATATTAATATTAAGACCCGATTTAGTATCATAGGCCATGTTAGGGTTTGATTCTAGTGGAGTAACTTGAGATTTTATACATTGCTGCCTATTCATATTTTGTGATATGCAGTTCAAAATGTCCATGATTGCCAGTGAGGTGAATATTAAGTCTGCTTTTGACTTCAAAGTTAGCCATTTCATATAGGTGATATCTTTATTTTATATTTGTTATCTTCAGAGGCTTAATTCAGCATACTGGTAGGTGGAACTTTTCATGTTAGAGAAGTTAGATAAGAACATACCAGTACCCGTAATGAATCCCTACAATATAGATGTACATTATTCCCAAGCTGTTTAATTGAGCCTTATTTCCAGAGGAGTTGATCAAAATTATTGCTGTGCAGTCAGTCTTCATTTCCAATTTAGGATTTGTTGTAAGTGAGACTTGGTTGTGGTTTATGAATGATAAATAGGTGAGTATAAAAAAAGCAGAACTGTCAACAGAGTTGACCAGTAGTATGGTTCTTGTATTTTGTTCCCCTGCAGAGGTAGCACTGAGTCTGAACAATAATGAGGTAAACATCTATGGGTGGAGTGGGTCGGAGTGGAAGCTACAGGAGACTCTACAAGGGCATGACCTTCGCGTCACTGGGATTGATTGGGCTCCCAACACCAACCGGATTGTTACCTGTGGTGCTGTAGGTCATCACTTGTTTGTTCTTTTCAGTTGTAAATAGTTTGAATAATTTTAATTTAAAACATTTGCAACCCTTTGAATCATGTTAGTCACATGATTCTTTAACCCCCGTTAGCCACATGAGAATTGTATTTTATTTTTGGTGCAACCATAATATTTTATTCAGCTTGCAAGAGCCATCTAATATTGAGGGGGTTAGTGAAAGTTACAGTTTACCTCTCAAATTAAGAATTAAATAAATTTGTATAAGGTAGCATGAATGAATTCCGTATTGTAGGTGTCATAAGGGGCTTCGTAGCACTTTTTCGTTGACGATTTATTTTGCATATTACATCTTAACATTCTCCTGTATGCCCATCATCATCTGGACCTCCTTTCCCACCCCAGGGCAGGGTGAGTTACTTATGGTATTTGTATATCAACATAGTTTGCATCAGTAACACGCAAAATGTTAATCCTCTCAGGAATCTTGGCCTGTGCACCCCAACTCCCCCTCCCAGTTTTGGCCCAGCTAGATATTTCCCCCGCTTTGAAAGTATAGTTTATACTTTTCGTTACAGAACGGGCCATAATATAGATACCAGTTATTCTTTTGTTGTGTTGGAAAGCCAAAAGGTGTAGCTTTCTCTTGTCCTCAGGCTCTAAATGTGTAAACATACATATTTATGTAGAAATAAGCATGTAAATTCTATATTGCATTCATTCACAAAGAAACTGGTACATTTTGAGGAAATAAAATATCATTGTATTAAATCTAATCCCTCTTCTTTTTACTTATTTTGCATTATGTTATCAAATTTCTCATGATACAGTGTATAGAACACATGAAAATTTGCCATAGTACTATTTTCTGGTCCCAATCAAAGTGAAATTTATTGTAAAATATTAGCCACAAAGTGTAAAAGACTGTCACTTGCAACTTGCACCAGCGAGACATGTTTACAGTTAGGCACACCATTGCCAGATATACGAGCCTATAGTGTGTATGAAAGCAGATCATATGCCTTTTCTTGTGTTTTTTCATCCAGTGGTTCATATATGTCTAAATGTGTATGAAAACTGTGAGAGGGGTAAGTTGATCATATGCGTCAGACTTGTATGAAAACTGTGAGAGGGTTAATGAGGTTCAGTATGCAGAATAGATTGTTGAGGAAGAGGTTTTGCTCAGAATTTGACTGTAAAAAGAATATTAAAGGGTTTAAACCTGTCACTACTTTATCAGTTTTGTCTGCATTTTGGAATAGAAAAATGTGTATTCTTATGTATGTGATGGAAAATGTGATAATTGGTTTTTATTTGTGGTACAGCGCAGCCAGGCACAATTACACTGCCATATTCTGCATTTAAAAATACAAATTTAGGCATTTACTACATTAATTTGTACTCTGAACATCTAGTTTACAGAGCACCCAAATTAATAACATCCTTCCATCCATCCCCCATCATCCAATCCTTCGTTGCCCCATGAGGGGCATAGGAACCCAGGGCTAGGCAGGTTGGTCCTGACATTTAAGATGAGATTGACCAGCCTCAATCATCCCTGAGTGGCATGACGCGAGCAATAAACCCCAACCATCCCTGGGATATAATCCTTCACAGGCTCAATCTGATTGGAGCACCATAATTACCCACTAAACCATCAGGCGCCAAAATTTGGTTATATGGTTACTTCCCAGCATAGTAAATGGTTTCCTGGTGTACAGGAAACCATTTGGTCTATCACTCAGAATAGAGTCACCCACATGCAGAAGGAAGAGGAGAGAAAGAAGGAAAGAAAGAGTTGCTGTAAAAATAATTGTCAGTAGCTACTATTGGTTTAGGTATGGCTAAATCCTTAGTATTAAAAATAATGGTCAGTACTATTGGTGTATGGCTAAATTTGGTGTAATAGTATTGTGTTCTGTAAATTCTATATTTAATGTGTCCTGATATATACTGTACTATATATGACAGGACCGTAATGCGTATGTGTGGACCTGTGATGATGGGAAATGGAGCCCCACCTTGGTGCTTCTCCGCATCAACCGCGCTGCAACTTGCGTCAAGTGGTCACCCAATGGTAAGTCAGTCTGATTTTTTTTTTTTCTTCTGTCTTGTGTTAATTTACAGTCAGTAACAAAAGCTTGTCTATCATTGCATCATCTGTTTTACACTTAAGACTGTCCATCACTTTCCGATATGCCATATCGAGCATCGTCTGTGGAGAGAGAAACATACAAGCCTGTCACAGCTTTGACATATTAATTAGCAGAGGGAAGTGAAAAGTAGAAAATGTGAAATACAGTATTAAGCAAACATTGTCACTGACAGTACATGCTGGCCATGCACTGGCCACTGTACACATTCATGGTTATAGTAATGGCCCTATGTATTATACTTTGCAGTATGGTATAATGAAGTAGCTACATGTATTTTTCTTGATATGTTATCTAGAGTAGACATTTCTGAACAGGTTTAAAAATGTGTGCTTGGGAATTAAATAATAATAAACAAAAAGGGTTCTTTATGCTGTGATGTAGCCAGTTCGTGCATTCCTATTTAGTCTCTCATTTGGTTACCAGGGGCAGTCCTCAGTTGAATAAGAGTAATCTGGAATTAGAGCTCTGAAAGAATAATTATATGTATGAGCTCACCAGTTGTATTTTTATTTTAAATCCTGAATAAAGAGAAGATGTAGGTGTTGGCACTAATGATCATATATTGTTGTTTGTTGTTTTTTGTTACTTTTGTCTGAGGCACGGTGGTCATGAACTGATAATATAAAAGACTACAGGTAAGTCCCGATATAAGTCTGTGACGTGGTCCAAAATATCACCTTTTTTTTTTTCCATACAACTGGTACATGTTGAGGGAAACTGGCAAATGAGCATTATAGGTAAGCAAGCAGTGGAATGTTAATGGAAGTTTTTCTCTAAATTACTGCAGATTTAATACTGTAGCAAAAATAAATAATTAAATAAAAATAAAAAATACAAATAAAGTAAATAAATAAAAGGTAAGAAAGGTGACAAATGAGGATTTTAAAAATTCAGACAGTATTGTACCCTGTCATGCATTTGTGTGTTTTCAGAGAATAAGTTTGCAGTGGGGTCTGGTGCAAGGCTGATCTCTGTGTGTTACTTTGAGCAAGAGAACAACTGGTGGGTGTCAAAGCACATCAAGAAGCCCATCCGCTCTACTATCACCACACTTGACTGGCATCCCAATAACATTCTGTTGGCTGCTGGCGCTGCTGACTTTAAGGTAATATGTCATTGTCATATTCATTATCATCATCTGTATGGTTATTGTCATCATTGTCATCATGAAATAAAATTTTCTCATACTGCTACATGGTATATATTTTTCACAGTCAGGGAATTCTTGGAAATATCCAGCCTTTTGTGCTTGATGCAGTTGTGGATGAATTCCACTGTATATGCAGAAAGATGCTAGAAAATGCTGACCAAAACCAGTAGATGTTTAAGTATTCCATCATGTATTTGACAGTATTTAAGAGAAATATTGCAAAGTTATGATTTCATAAGTAGTTTCCCGGTGTTAATGTGTTCGTTCGTTCATTTTTGAAGGCTCCAGCGTGCTTGCATGCGTCGGCCTTGGTCACCCAATGGCGGCATTCCATGCTGCTCAGTCTCTGGCAGCTTCCCTATTCAGTCCCTTATCCCTGAGGTCACACTCAGTGCCCTTGTCCCAGGTCTTTTTCGGTCTACCTTTTGCAACCCTACCCCTAACATTAACACTTCTCACTTTCTGTGTGTGTTTGTATTTTTTTTTGTGAATTTAAGGGGGAATTATGAAGCAGATGAGATAAAACTTACACATTGCCACTGTTATCAGCTGGCTCTTCTCAACTGCTTGCTGTTCTCCCTGCCATGTAATATTTTGTTGTTTGTGCTAACAAAGAATACCAATAGCAAATCTAAATGCATGGGTATGGATCTTTGTCATCAACCTAACCTTATCTCCCACCAAAGAAAAGGGTGAGATAGGATCCAGAAACAAGGAAAAGGAAAGTATGAAAGTTGGAGAACTGTCAGCAGTATGTCTTGAAATGGGTCACACAGTCATTAACACATTATTCAGGTCCCCAGAATCATAGCTGTGAATAGGTCAGATCATTGCACCTTTTTTAGATGTGCTTCACAGTACCTGCCAGATAGTCAGTATGTCGACCATGAAGTTAAAAAATTGATGCCTTTTTTGTCATGTACTCTTCTGTACATTTTTAATCCAGCCAGCTAAATCCCATTTGACTTCCTTAGCCTTATGAACTTTCATACTTTGTTTTGTCATACACTTATTTGCCATAGCCTATCCATCCACAGTTGTTGTGGCTTGCCATGCCTCGCACCTATAAACTCACTCTCATAAATCTTTTTTACTACTTGGTGTAATTCCATAATCTTTACATAATCATGCCATCTGAGTTCACTCTTTTATACAGGTACTGATTTATCAGCAGAATATGTTGCTGCGCATCTCATAATGTTCACAAATTCCATTATAATACCAATTATCTTTTGGGGATGGGTATTGTTTTCCACTCGCTTTGTCTGTTTGTTTGTCTGCCTGTCTGTTTTTAACAACTTTATGTGAAAACTGCTGAACAGTTTTAACTAAAATTACAGGGATGATGGGCTGTGACCTGATCACCTGCTTAAATTTTGGGCAAAATTGGGCCAAAGCCCAGGGTGTTGCCCCCCCTCCCCCCAAAATTGTTTTTTCTCCATAACTCCTTACAAATTCGTCATATCAGTATGAAATCTAAAGCCTATAGGTGCATCTTTCAGATCTGCATCCTATAACATGCCTCATTATGTCTGGGGGTTACCCCCCCGTTAGTGGTTGGGGGTCAGCGTCAGGTGGGTCAGGCCTAAAATTTCAAGTGGGCATAGAATCGTCAGTTTTCACCCGATTTACTCCAAATTTGATATGTGACATCTTTGACTAGATATCCTGTTTTGTTTATACGTCAGCACTAAAATGACTGCCTGGGATGGGTTTGCTGTGCTGTGGCACCACTTCTTGCTTTTATTGTATCCACTCAGTGCAATGATTGACTATGTGTGTGTGGATGAAAGGATGAGAAGATGTATAATGGATGCAAGAGTATATAGAGGTTGGGGGAGTGGACTTTCTGACCACCACTTGGTGGTGGCCAGAATCAGAATCCAAACAAGATGGAGGAAGAGAAGAAGGGAAGGACAGGAGGAAGTATTTGTTACAAGGAGGGTAGAAAAGTTACAAGAGGATGGAATAAAGGCTGAATATAAAAGGGAAGTGGAGGAGCGATTGGGTAAATATAGATTGGAGCAGATGGGGGGACGTGGAGGGTGTGTGCAAGGTATTCACAGAAGAAATCTGTGCAGCATGTGAGGTGGTGTGTGGGGTGAAGAGAAGACGAAAGGGGGTTCAGGGAACAGCATGGTGGACTGAAGAGGTGAGAGAGGTTGTGGCACAAAAGAAGAAAGTATATAATGAGTGGATGAGGAACAGGGGCGACGAAGAAGCTGAGCAACGGACGAGAGAGTTATATGTAGTGAGGAGGAGAGAGGTGAAAAGATTAGTAGAGAGAGTAAGGAGAGAGTGGATGAGGAATTTGGAAGGAATTTGAGTGCAAAGTGGAGAGAATGTAAGAAAATGTTCTGGAAGGAGGTAAAGAGAGCTAGACAGGGTGCCAACGAAGTCAGTGGGGGTGTGAAAGATAAAAATGGTAGATTACTAGTGGAGAAGGGAGAAAAAGTAAACAGATGGAGAGATCACTTTAATGAACTGTTGAACATAGAGAATGAAAGTAATGTAAGTATAAGTGGCTGGGGAATGGCAGGGAGAAGGAGGGTTGTGAGAAGAGAGGAAGAAATCACCAGGATGGAAGTGGTGGAAGCAATGAAGAAAGTTAAAATGGGGAAAGCCCCAGGAATTGATGGAGTGTGTGGTGAAATGCTGAAGCATGGGGGAGAGATAGTAATAGAATGGATGTGGAAGGTGTGCAGATTGGCTTGGGAGGAGGGTAGAGTCCCGGAGGATTGGAAGTCAGGTATAATTATTCCTCTGTACAAAGGAAAAGGGGAAAAAGCAGTGTGTGGTAATCATAGGGGCATTTGCCTTCTCAGTGTAATAGGAAAA
>JAGKTI010001907.1:0-31839 GCA_018397915.1 Birgus latro | reverse complement strand
ATACTTACTTATACTATGCTGGGAAGCACTGAGCACCTATGCTTCACTCACCTCTAAATCATCATTTTTTGGTTAAAATTCAATTAATTCATGCTTTGTGTGCATTATTTATGTGAAAGGGGACCTAAATAAGTGTTATACATGTCCAGTAGGGAGGTAGGAAGGTAGTTTTCTGATTTAGGTTAGGTTAGGTTAGGGTCATGAATGACCAGTGCTGGAGCTTCAGGGCAGAATATCCGGACAAAACCAATATTCGGACATGCCTTTGGCTCTATTACATCAGATATTGGAGGGATTACTGTAATTCAAAGTCGACTGCAGCGAGGCAGAAGCAAGTTAATTATTGAATACAAGTGCAAATTATAAATAATATCCAAAGCCTACGCTATTCAATGAACATAGACCTTGATAGGTCCCCATGAAATTAGTTATTATATTATTAATCAAATTAATATTAAATATATTTATAGGATGATGGGGAATCGTCTTGGGTGCGAATTGACCTAACGGGGAATTGTCCATGTTTTGACAGGGAATTGTCTGATGGCAAATTGACTTCATGGCGAATTATCCCGGTAGTCCACGTTAGGGGTGGGCGTATCGATACCAAAATATCGATACTTTTGATACCAGCTACTTAAGCTCTAGTATCGATACCAATGCCTTGGTATCGATACTTCGATTACTGAGAAAGTGTTCAAATTTGGCTGTTTCCAAAAAAAAATTATTGAGTAATTTCAAAATACATATAAATAATCATTATTTTAGTCCATTGAAAGGCAGTTATAATATTTTTGCGTCTGGCAGCCCAGTGTCTTTGTCTCCTGTCGTACAGCATCAACGGGCGACACGACCGTCATGCCGAGTGCTTTTTGTTATCACGCCACTGACCGTGTCATTGTCGCCCCTAGGCTTTTGATTAGTGAAATGGCCCATAAAAAACGAAATGTGGTGTGGCTTTTCTTTGATGAGGTTGAAGACAGTGTCAGTCTTGCTGCATGTCAGATATGCTCAGATAAAATACAGCACAGTCAAAACACAAGCAACATGTTCAAGCACTTAAGACTGAAGCATCCTGAAGCATTCTCTGAAGCTGAAGAGAAAAGAAGGCAAGCTACGACCTCGACCGCATCTTCCAGCCAATCAGCCAGGACAAGGCAGACAACCATTTTTGAGAGTTTCAAAAGCAAAGGGAAATACCCAGGTTGGTTGAGGGTACCATATATTTGTCATAAATTATTAATTACTTTATTGCCTATGTGTATGTGTTTAGTTTGGTTAAGCACATTTGTACTAATTACAGACAGAATATTTAATCTCATGTTAATTGGGTAATGTTTACGGTCGCATCATCGGATGTAAAAAGGTAGATATTTTTCATCTAGAAGGAAATGTTGCTTTCTTTCCTTTTTATGCATTATAGCGTACTCTGTAGATCAGCTTGTATAATTTACTGAATTACGTGAAAATGCTGCTTAGTATGACCTGCACTGATTAATAGTGTGCGTATTTTTTTCTCCTTTTTTTTATGTAATTCCAACTCTGTTACCAGTATAACATATTTTGCCAAAACTTATGCAACTATGACATGATATTAGCATATATTAGTTGAGAAGATAAAACTTGTATACCGCAAATGTTTGCAAACTGCTGTCAAATTGTTAACTGTGTTTTGTACGATATTGCGATTACCACTGAGTCCAAATTACAATACGGGCAAATGTTGGAGAGGAAAAGAAGAAACCCTTCAAAGTATGAGTAAAATCGCACGAAAATATCTCTGCATCGTTGCAACTTCTGTCCCATCAGAACGCCTCTTCTCAGGCAGGAGAAGTCATTAGCCACAGGAGAAGTCGTCTAAAGCCATCATATGTTGATATGATTTTGTTTTTGAATAGTTACTTCAGTCAGTCAGATCCTCCTAAGTAAATTGATGAGTTTGAAATACAGAGATTATACAGCATTTAGTTTATAGCGAATATGCTTCCAAGGATAAATAATTATCAGTTGATGTGTCCCATATAAGTTAATCTAAAGAAAAATAAGTTCAAAATATAGCCTTTATTTTAGAGCAAATATGCTTCCAAGGATAAATCATTATCAATTGTTGTGTGCCATATACAATATATATACCATTAAATGGAAATAGTAAGTTTATTATATTGCAGATGATAAATTTAATTTTGCTCTCAGTTATTAAGGTTTTTTGAATTAATATTTCAGTCATGCAACATAGTCTTAATGTAGGCGCACAATACAAACAATCTGTTTTTTGTTACAATGAATAACACTTATGTATTTAGGAAAAAAATCATGTAATAAAATTTGGCATAGTTGTTTCCACTTATCTTTATATTTAGATCGAAAAAAAGTTTGTTTAATATAATCCTTCTACCGGAGCAAATGCTTTGAAGTAATAGGTTACATACCGATATTTGAAAATAAAATATGAAGGGGGGGAGCAAAGGTCGAGGTATCGGTATCGGTAATCGATACCACCGATACTAGTCCAAAAAATAATCGGTATCGTATCGATACGAAATAGCTGGTATCGCCCATCACTAGTCCACGTCCCTCCTCACAGCGTCACTTTTCGTACTGTTTAGACATGCCTCCCAAGCACCCTGCATCATCTCCAGCATTGGGGAAGAATGCAGCAAAGAAGCAGCAGCACCATACTCTAATTCTGGAGGGGAAATTGGAAATTATAAGCCGCCACGAGCAGGGGCAAGGAGTCTCCGAGATTGGGCGTGCTGTAGACCTTGCAGCTTCCACCGTTGGGACTGTGACCAAAAAAAAGATGTACAAGAAAATGGCCACCTGGTTCTCTACATCTACAGATATTACTTACTTCTACAGGTATTACTTACTTCAAAATAGGAGGGGTAGAGTTTAGGTGGGGGGTCCGTGGGGGTCCTGGAACGTATCTCCCCATTTCTATGTATATGTCAGTGGGGAAAAATTGTCCTGATATACGAAATTTTGAATTACAAAAGTTTTTCGGTCCCTATCCCTTTCGTTTATCAAGGACTCACTGTACTATTATCATAACAGGTATGTAAATGAAACACAAACTTTTGAATTTATGATTTTTATTGAATAAAAAATGTGTTGTACTCTTGGGTCGGTATTTATCACAATCCTTATGATTCTTCACAACCAAGCACTCACATCTCCCAAATCGCTCACAGTTGTGAAAACTTCCTAGGAGTTATTTACCAACGCTCTGAGAGAATCTCACAACTGTGATTATGAATACTCCTAGGACTAGCTTGTGAGTGTGAAAACGTGCTGCACTTAACGGAAATGCGCGACATGTAAGTCATCAAATAATCTTGTCTGACGGTTATTTGGTACAAATATTGGACTATAAATTCAACTAAGAGTATTGATAAGCAACTCTTGACTTCATGTCGATTATCCGAGATAATCCAATATACAGTACAATTATTATTGGGAAGAACATACCGTTTCCGTCTGAACTCTTCACGTTTGTGTACTCACACACAAAATGAACAGTGATTATCACTGAAGAAGCAAACATCAATTCAATGTGAGATGGATATGCAGCGCTCTTCCTAGCTCCATCCATTTGCTCCTTATTGTTGGTGTATTATTTTAACATTCTTATATGAATCAGTTAAACTCGAAAAGCCATACCTCACTCTGTTCAGATCATTGTGTGGCATAACTTAATCAACTAAGCAAATAGAAGGCATTATACTGTAAAAACAGCCCGTAGGAGCCGTACCGTGTACAGTACTCGTAACAGCATGTAGTAGCCTTGTCAGATGTGTTCTTAATGCTACCAGACTCGATATTTTATCACATCCAACCGATGATTCCTTCCACTCTGTTTAGGAATACTTGTACCTCAGTGTCAGTGACTTAGAAAGTGATTCTAAATATGAATATCAGAACATCCATAAATCATACTTACTAATTTAAAAAAGGATTTATGAGAAAAGTAAACATCGTGTACCTTAATGTTGTTCTTTGTATTCTAGATTATCTTAGAATATACTTATTAATTTAAAAAAGGGTTTATGAGAAAAGTAAACATCATGTACTGTAATGTTATTCTTTGTATTCTAGATTATCTTAGAATTTACTAAAATGGAAGAACTGGGGTGAATGTAATACATTATACAAAAGCTTAATAACAACAGTGTTAATAAAAATATGGAAACACAGTGTTATGCACTGTGTTCAAAATTGCCTTAGATTTTACAATAATGGAAAAACTGTGAGCTGAAAGAAATGCATTAAAGAAAAGCAATATGAAATTACAAACAGGACGTCTCTATGAGGGCGAAAATTCCGTGAACGACGGATTTGTTGTTGCTGTAGTCGATTGGCCATCTTGCCTCTCTAGCGCTTGTGAAAATTCCTAAGTCCTTGTGACAGCTACTTGCTGCTCACAACTGGAGCCCCGAGATGTGGTAATTCACAACGCTTGTGAGACTTGATAAATAACTCTTACGAGTTTTCACAAGTTTATGAACATTCACAAGACATAATTATGAATGGTCATAAGGAATTAGGATCGTTGATAAATACCGGCCCTGGTCCTCCACATCACCCCACAAGAGCCTCTCATGCATCACGGTCATGATGGTACCGGCATGTGTTGTTGTTGTTGTGGCAGTGGTGTTGGCCACTGAGTTTGGCCGCTGCTTCCTCACTCTTCCTTCGCCTACACACTTGTGCACACTGCCAACACACATTTTATCCCTTAACACTGATTTACCCAAGCATTATTGTTACCCAATCATACAATAATTGCAGTTGATTGCATAGGAGTTGTGCCTTTAACATGAGACAAGATACAGTTCTTGTCTTTGATGATAGCGGCTACAGTTGTCCGACTCATTCTCAACGCACGCCCGATCGCTGATGCCTTTTCTTTCTTCTCATTATGCATAATGATGTCCACTTTTTCACGTTACATGATGGTCTTTTGTCTCATGGAATCATTATTGTCACCTGGAAGCTTTTTTTAGGCATTGCTGAATCAGGATTGCAAAAGACAAACATAATACTCATGGTAACAGCAAAACAGATGGTCGTAACAGTGAGACCGATTGGTGGCAGTCAGGTGTGGGGTGGGAAAACACCATAGACATTGTACGACAGACAGCAACATTTTAAAACCCACACTTTACCTTTATTTCATCATTTTTTTTATTTTTAAAAATTTCCTCGTAACAGACTGTTGTAACCTCGAGATTGATGTAATTCTTGAGTGACGTAACCCGGGACTTTACTGTACAGTATATGGATTAGGATCTCAGAAAATTAAATCTATACTGTTGATTTATTAAATTATTTGGTAGAATAAGAGAAATTGCAGGGTTGTTTTGTTGAATGGAAACCGAGAACTATACTGTACAGCATATGGATTACAGTTTTTGCTTTCTTTCCACTTTTGCGTTACTGTATTTGTGTTTTGCCCCTTTGCACATGGGACCCAGAACCCTACAAACATAAGTGTTGGAAATCCAGTGTACAATAATTTGAAATTTACAATAAGTGTTTATATCGAGTTCATGTGTGTTTTTTCATGTTTCAGGTTCGGATCTTCTCAGCATGGATCAAGGATATTGAGCCCAAGCCAACTGCAACCCCATGGGGAGCTAAGATGCCTCTTGGACAACTCATGACAGAGTTCTCCAACTCCACTGGTGGTGGTGAGAAGCCAGATTTATTTACACATTTCTATGTGACAGACTAGCCTCATGCCTCCCAACCCTAAAGGGTAATGTAGGATTTATTTTTTTTAACGAGTTGTGTTATCGTGGTGGTGATTTGTTTGTGGCCACCTTTCTGTGATTAAGACATCTGACTATAAATAGGTAGATAAATAAGTAAGTAGATTTAACCATCTTATATATACATACATTGTGCATAAATTTACATGACACACTCTTATTTCACTCCAGCAGTGATATTTAACAACTCACTTAAACATCAGGCTGCTTTCAGCCACGTGAAACATATGTACTAATACCTTTTACAATCTGTGGATATTCACCTTATCATTCACTTTTTTCAGATCCTTGGTTACCAAAAGGATATTTTACAGTCCTAACATTCTTTTTCTGCTATATGCTATACAGCATATACTTGCCACACACATTCCCTACCAGGTACCACTCCTGAAGTCACCATCTTCATCACTCACAGATAATTGTGATAGCTGTATTACTTTTGGTGGGCATAACCAGAACTTTGGATATGGGATCTCCATATCATGCTAACGATTTGCCATTGTAGTTGCCTTTGTTAAGGCCATATGTTACCTTTTAGCGTACATACTCGTTCTGTTTAGTTTTTGAAGGCTCCCACATGCGTGCATACGATTTTGCCTTGATGACCTAATGGCGGCTATCCATGCAGCTCAATCTCTGGCAGCTTCCCTATTTAGTCCTTTATCCCTGAGGTCACACCCAGTGACCTTTCCTTGGGTCTTTTTTTGGTCTGTCTCTCGCTATCCTACTCCCAACATTAACACTTTTTACTCTCTGCACCCAATTTTCATCCCCCATCCTTTCCATGTGCATGAACCATCTCAGTCTACCTCTCCTTATCACAGCACCAATACACCCCAGTCCCATCCTGCCACTCAACTCTTCCATCATAAGCCTAGCCACCCCAGGCCTCGCATTCAGAGATGCACTGCACCTCCACCTAATCACTGCTATTTCTGTATGTTTGAGCCTGCGAATATCCTCTTCCTTTACTGCCCAGATCTCACTACCACACAGCATTGCACTCCTAACACAGTCTGCATACAAAGATCCCATAGCACGTAGGGAGAGCCCTCTCAGTGTCGGGAGAGGCAACACCTCCTTGAACTTCTTCCTCCTGCTCCTCACTATAGCCACAGAGCTTGCTCCAGCCCCACCTCCAGCACATAACATGTCTCTCAGATAACAAAACTCTTCCCCACACTCAAGAGGTTTACCAGCAGTTTCAATCCTTTCACACCTGGCAATCTCCACATGCTCTCTCCGACAGAATACACACATGAAATCAGCATTATCTTGCAGTCTACCTCTAAGACTGCTACATCTCTTATGCAGCCACTTATCACAAACACTGCACAAGATAGAATTACTTCCCACATCTTTGTGACAGATTGTTCATGGCCACTTCCCCTCTTCTTTGACAGTACCGCCCACAACCTGAGAAACCATCACTTTTGTTTAATCTGCATTTACTCTTAAGCCCTTGTGCCTTGTTCCATCTCTCCACTTCCAAAATCTTTCCTCCTCATGGGCCTTTTTAAAATGTTGGTTTATAAAAATGTTTGTAAATAGGGGGTTCCATTATTGTACGTAATACTGCATGTATCCTATATTTTTTATGGAATATGAAGTGGTTTGATTTAATCACTGAGTGCTGTTTTACTAACCTGTATCATATTTAAATGGATGAGTCCTGTGTGATGTATATAAAGATTTGCTTGATGACCGCACCTACTTTTGCCATGACATGGTCATGTGACAATTGCGCCATGAGTAATGAATGCTCTTAACGCAAGCTACAGTTTTGGCGCAAGTTTTACGTAATGCATATTTTAGTTTGCACTAGGTGAGGTAGGCTATAATCTTAGAGGGTTCTGGGGGCAGAGCCCCCCAGGTAAGTTTCAGTGCATCCAGTTAGGCTTCTACTGCTATTTGTGGTTTTAAATTGTATTCATTTGAGGTTGTTTTGGTGTGGTGACATATCCAGTCGGCGGGATCGGAAGTAAACACGCTATCGGGGAGTTTAGGCGGCATTCTGTAATATCGCTAAGTAGGTATATTTTGATTGTTCTCCAATATTTTTTTATCTAAAATCAAATGTTAATCACCTGAGATGTATCTAGTACTAAGATAATTTTCCTTGAGAAGATAGGTCTATAAGATAACAGCTCAAATCCGTGTGTGACTTTCCTTCATGTTTACCCATTTCTTTCTTTCAGTCTTAGTCCTCTTACCTACATTTGACTCTTTATCTTAGAGTGGGTCATACACAAGTCTCTACTGGACTTACTCAAGTAATTATATAATGCATATGCTTATAATACCTAGAAGTTAAAGTGTTGAATGTTGCTCCTCTGATTAGACCCTATGTTATGGGTATTTGGTCAAAGAAAGTACCTCTGTGCTGCTATTATTGTTGATTAACTCTAGTCTGTCTGGCTGAGCAGGTCCATCAGTCATATCAACCTCCACTGCAGTGCCATCCTGTGCAGTGAACTGATGTTCTGCTATGAAATGATGTTCCCAAGTGGTTGAACACTTCACTATGGCAAGGTGAAGGGAAAAGTGTGGAGATTTGGTCCTAGGTGAATGCCTTGTTTGTCTCAACTCAGTGGCATAATAGTAGGCTCGACATCACCCTGTGATGTGGTTATGTGGTTACCATGCAGTGTTGTAAATGGTTTCCTAGGTTACAGGAAACCATTAGTCTTTTCATTTAGTGTAAAACCACCAGAAGTAGAGAGAAGATTAAAAAAAAAGTGCCAGGAAGAGAAGAGGGTAAGTAGGAAGAAAGGAAGGCAGACACAGAAGTAGAATGGTAAAGGAAGAAGTAGGCAGTACTACATCAAGTGAGAGGATGATGGCCTCCATCACCTATGTGCTTTTTATCTTTTCAGCCTGTTAACTAAGCCTTATGAATTTTTGTAGTGATAGTTAACTTTAGTATGTTGAATCTTAAATCAGATGATATGTTTTATTGATTTATTCTTGCAGTCTCCATATACTGTATTTTCATTCAGCAAAAGAGAGCACCATAATAGTGAAGAGGTTAAAAATTCACTATCTAACCCCCTACTGATTCATAAAGCTTGTTATTAGCCAAATAAAATTGTCTGGGTTAAAGACAATTAAA
This sequence comes from Birgus latro, assembly GCA_018397915.1. Taxonomy (NCBI): domain Eukaryota; kingdom Metazoa; phylum Arthropoda; class Malacostraca; order Decapoda; family Coenobitidae; genus Birgus; species Birgus latro. The sequence goes on along the minus strand of JAGKTI010001907.1, from coordinate 22,956 downwards.
TACAGGGAGTCATCATCATTATTTAAAGATATATTAAGAAGTATCATGACTTTTTTCATAAAATTGACTCTGATTTTGGGGAAATTGGCAACCAGGTGTATAAGTAAGAGCAGTTTTTCTGTAAGTGGGGTTGCCCATCATTTACTCACTTGATGCAGAGTAGAACTGCCTACAGGTGATTCTACAGTGAGTGACAAGGCAAGTGGTTTATTGTAACCCAATAAACTATTTACTACACCGGGTGGTTACCCTGTAACCAACTGATTAAAGGCGCTTCAGTCTAACGAAGCCCGCACGGGTTTACTTCCAAGGGATGGTAGCTGTGATGGGGTAATAAACGGGTGGATGGATATATTTGTATGTGTGTATGTGGACTTTATTGCAAAAAAGAATGTATCCATCAATCCATCATCCAATCCTACATTGCCCCATGAGGAGCGTAGTAGCCCGGGGCTAGGCAAGTTGGTCCTGACAATTAAGATGAGAGTGACCAGCCTCACTCATCCCTTAGTGGCATTATGTGAGCGATAACCCCAACCGTCCCTTGGATATAAACCTTCACTGGCTTAATCTGATTGGAGTGCTGCAATTACCCACTAAACCACCAGGCACCATAATTTGGTTATATGGTTGCCATCTAGCATAGTAAATGGTTTCCTGGTGTACAGGAAACCATTCGACTTGTCGCTTAGTGTAGAGTCACCCATAGGCAGAAAAAACAGGAATGAATGAAGTAAAAAGAAAAAGGAAAAGAATATTATCAGACTTACTGAACCTTATGACATTTATCTGTGGGCTGAGAAAGTTTTCTCATTCAGCATGGGGACATCTTTTTTGCTGTATTCTTGCTGTTGCTTTAGTACTTATACTCAGCTTAAGGTAGACATTCCAGACTGGGAGATTAGAGAAAACCTTAATGAACTCTTTAGAATATAGAATACAAGAAGTTGGGAAAATTTGTCTAGTAGCGGTAAGGATAAACTATAAAGGACGTCACGTGGATTCAGGTGGTTAATATGTCCATTGCATTTTCAGGAGGGTGGGTGCATAGTGTGAGTTTCTCTGGGGATGGAAACCGTGTATGCTGGGTGGGGCACGACTCCAGCCTCACTGTTGCTGATGCTAGCAGGGAGATGGCCAAGTCGCAACTCAAGACTGAGTACCTACCCTTCACTGCCGTCACTTGGGTTTCTCATAACAGCCTGGTGGCTGTGGTATGTATTTTAATTTTCATAATGCAGTATTGTACCAGTAGTGTTGAGTCAAGATTACAGGGGCTTGAGTGGTGAGTGAATGAATGTGTGACACTTTTCATTGTTCATGCTGTTGATAGGTCTCCCTCTGTCATGTTTATGGTACTCTTTCTTGGCTTACTGGATCCTACCTCATTCCATCCATAGATGTGAAAAGGACGTTGGGATGATTGTGGTGATTATAGCGTTTCTGCTTCATAACCTTTATATGTACAGACTTCTTCATTATAAGTCTCTCCTCAGGTGAATAAAATCAGTTTAGAGGAATAGACTGTAGCACCAGTCGAGCAGGGCAGTAGTCCCTAGGAGGATGGAAAGCTGATGACAGGGAGAGCTGGAGCTCCACTTTCATCAGCCCTCAGAACTTGTTCCTGACCATCCCCCTTGCTAAACTTTTTCAGTGTCTCAGTAACACAGAGAGTAGACCAGCATGCTCTCCAATACAAGTTTCTCCAACTGTCAACACCAAACTACATACACTCTACACACTACACTTCTTTTCAAATTTTTTTAAAAAATGGCTAATGAAAATCGTGCCTCGGAGTCCCCAGGGGAGGGGGGGGGACCATAAATGCCCCCACCATCCGCCCCTCTCCCGGTGACGACTCTCGGAGCTGCCTGGAACCACTGTCTGACTCACTCCTTCTTCGTTTCTGTAACATTCGCGGCCTTTCCTCTAGCTTTCGCTCTGTTGAGCACCACCTCTTCTCCTCTAAACCTCACCTTCTCTTTCTTTCTGAGACTCAGCTGTCTGAGACAACTGATAGCAAACCCTTTTCTGTATCCTCCTACTTTCTCTATTCTCATTTCAAAGCCAAAGGTGGCTGTTGTGTATATGTACGCAACGATCTATCTTGCTCTCGTGTTCCTGAACTTGATTCTTCTGAATTCTCTACTCTCTGGCTTCGGCTCTCCTGTCATTCTCTGACTAAATATATCTGTGCTGTTTACTTATCTCCTAATTCTACTGACTATCAAAAATTCTTTGACTATCTTACTTCTACGATGGAACACATTCTATCCAATTCTCCTTTCTCTGAAATCTCCATTTTAGGAGATTTCAATGTTCACCAGCACCTTTGGCTCTCCTCTCCTTTCACTGATCCACCTGGTGAACAAGCCTACATCTTTTCTATCCTTAATGACCTAGAGCAGCTTGTACAGCACCCTACCCGTATCCCTGACCGCCTTGGAGAGAGTTCCAACATACTTGACCTTTTCCTAACAACTAATCCTTCTGCTCATACTGTTAATCTTTCTCTCCGTTGGGCTCCTCCGATCATAATCTTATTACCTTAACCTGTCCTATTGCTCCAGTACGGCCTGTGGACCCTCCAAAGAAACGCCGCCTGTGGCACTTTGGAGCTGCAGATTGGGAGGCCCTCAGGCAGTACTTCTTTGATTTTCCTTGGAATGATTATTGCTTCCATGGCCGGGAGCCGTCTGAGTGTGCCTTGCGCATTACGGAGGTTATTCTCTCGGGCATGGAAGCATATATTCCTTTTTCATATCCTCTGACTAATGCAAGAAAGCCTTGGTTTAATCACGCTTGTTCTAATGCTGTCCGCAACAGAGAGAGGGCCTTTAAAAGGTACCGGAGCCAACCCACCCCTGAATCACATCTTTTATATATTTCTGCCCGGAATCGTGCTAAGTCTGTTCTTCGCTCTGCTAAAAATAATTTCATCCGTGCTAAGTGTTCCCAACTCTCCAACTCGAATTCTTCTCGCTCCTTTTGGCACCTTGCCAAAAACCTTTCTAACAACTTTACCTCTTCGTCCTTCCCTCCTCTTTTCTACTCTGATGGTTTTGTAGCTATTTCTTCTACTGATAAAGCAGATCTTTTTGCTCAGACTTTCTCCTCCAATTCTACCTTAGACGATTCCGGTGCTGTTCCTCCATCACTTCACCCCTCAGACTTCCTCATGACTGGCATTAAAATTTCTTCAGCTGATGTATTTTCTGCCATCACTGGCCTCAGTATTAACAAGGCATATGGGCCTGATGGAGTCCCTCCTGTTGTCCTCAAAAACTGTGCTTCTGTGCTTACACCCTGCCTAGGTAAGCTCTTTTGCCTTTGTCTCTCAACTTGTACTTTTCCTTCTTGCTGGAAGTTTGCTCTCATTCAGCCAGTCCCAAAGAAGGGTGACCATTCCCAACCCTCCAACTATCGTCCAATTGCTTTAACATCCTGTGTCTCAAAAGTTTTCGAATCAGTTCTTAACAGAAAAATTTTAAAGCACCTTTCCTGTCACAACCTTCTTTCTGATCGTCAGTATCGGTTCCTTCAGGGAAGCTCCACTGGCGACCTTCTCACCTACCTTTCAGACTCCTGGTCATCCTCCTTTCGGGACTTTGGCGAAAGCTTTGCCATTGCACTTGACATCTCAAAGGCTTTCGATCGAGTCTGGCATAAATCTTTAATTTCCAAACTGCCCTCCTATGGTTTCTATCCTTCTATCTGTGCCTTCATCTCTAGCTTCCTTTCTGGTCGTTCTATAGCCGCTGTTGTAGACGGCCATCGTTCTTCTCCTAGACCTATCAACAGTGGTGTTCCTCAGGGCTCTGTCCTATCACCAACTCTCTCTCTCTTATTCATTAATGACCTTCTAAGCTGTACATCTAACCCTATCCACTCATATGCTGATGATTCCACCCTTCACCTTTCCATTAGATTTCCGCAACATCCATCTCAGCAGTTACTTCAGCAAACAAGGGATGAGGCTATGGCACACCTAATGTCTGACTTGGCTCATATCTCTGATTGGAGTAAAAATAATCTTGTTATTTTTAATGTATCAAAAACTCAGTTCTTACACTTATCAACCCGACAAAATCTTCCTCAGGATTACCCACTAATGTTTAATAATGTCCAGCTCAGTCCTGCATCATCCTTGAACATGCTAGGGGTTTCATTCTTTCGGGATTTGTCTTGGATAGAACATATTACATCTCTTGTGAAATCTGCTTCCAAGAGATTAGGTGTGCTGGGCCGACTCCGAACTTTCTTTACCCCTGCACAGATGTTGACCTTGTACACGGGTTTTATTCGCCCGTGTATGGAGTACAACTCTCATGTGTGGGGAGGCTCCCCACATGCAGTTCTTCTCAATAGGGTGGAGTCAAAGGCTTTTCGTCTCATTAACTCTCCTCCTCTTACTGATTCCCTTCAACCATTGTCTCTTCTCCGCACTGTTGCTTCTTTATCTCTCTTCTATCGCTACTTCAATGGTCACTGTTCCTCTGAACTGTCTGCTTGCATCCCTTCATCTCTACGACGGGCACGTAGTACCCGTCTAGCAACAAACTCTCATCCCTTTTCTGTCCAACTCTCTAATGCAAGAGTTAACCATTACTTCCAGTCCTTCATTTATGCAACTGGTCAACTCTGGAACTGTCTCCCTCTGTCTGTATTCCCTGCTTCCTATGATCACCATTCTTTCAAACGCAGTGTGTCCAGGCATCTCGAAATGAATGGATCTTGAATTTGGCTCTTTTTTGTATTGTTTTTACTTTTTCTTTGAACGAACAGTATGCGGGCCCTGGTCTTTGGTTCCTTCTTCCTTGCATTAAAAAAAAAAAAAAAAGTTTGGAAAGAGCAAGGATGAAATTGACACTATCACCTCGAGAATGTATGATTTGTTTTATTGGTTCTGTCTTCAGTCAGTTTAGTAAACTTGAGAGAGACTGATTAAACTGGAGGAATTAATTAAACCATCATTGACCTATTGACCTCATTTCTTCTAAGGGGTAATCTTAAGATTAAAATAATCTGAAAATATAGGAACAGAAATAGATTAATACATCCTCTAATTCAAGAGGTTTATAAGACCATGTCACATTGAATACCTAAGGTATTCGTAGATTATCTTCATCCTGACCTCTTTACCTTCCCCCCCCACCCCCCACCACCACCACTGAAGGATGGAGTGAGGTAGGATCCATAAAACAAGGAAAAAGAATGCATGAAAGAGGGAGCAATATTAATGGTTGAAAATGGGACGGATACTCATTCACACACCATCCATATCTTCAGAATCCAGGCTCAGTTTCACAGACCCCAAGGTCTAACTATATATCTGTCTATTGCCAGACGCCTCAATCCCACACGGGGTGGCCACAAACAAATCACTTCCATGTCGCTCTGTCCTCTGCCATTTCACTACCCCACTCTCAACTCACACCCCCCTCTCTCATATACGTCTCCACTCCATCCCTCCATCTCATCCTCAGCCTCCCCTTCCCTCTTCCCCCCTCCACCTCACTCACATACACTCTCCATCCTCTCCACATGCCCAAACCACCTTAACGTGTTTCTCCTAATGCTTCCTATCACGTCCACATCGCTCCTTCACTTCCTCATTTGTTAGTTTGTCTCTCCATGTGACTCCACATGCTCCTCTCAAATAACTAATTTCCACTGCTCTCACTCTTGACTTCTGTCCTTCCAACAGGGTCCAAGCTTCACTTCCATATGTTAGAGTTGATATCACAGTACATGTCATGTAACAACTTTTTCACTTCCATGCTCACTTCCCAGTTTCTTATCACTGCTTTCAACGAACCAGCAACCTTCCTTCCCTGCTGCACCCTTTCAAGCACTTCACCCTCCAGACTTCCATCCTTACTCATCACACTACAGTGTATAAACATAGTTTCTGTCTTTGAGGACATGAGTGATGACTTCCTGCTTTCTTCTTCCTAGGGCCATGGATGCTGTCCAATGTTGTACTCTGTTGATGACACTGGAAAGCTGACTTTTGTTACCAAGCTGGATGCTGCACAGAAGAAGGAGTCTGGCAGTCTCAGGTAAACATTCTGTGTGTGTGTGTGTGTATGTGTGTGTGTGAGAGTGAGAGTCAGAGAGAGTACAATGAAATTCTGTAATAATACAACCTATATTTATTCTGCTGAATATAGAAAGAATTATCACTTCTATACTGTTGATGAATGTACTGACTGCTAACTGTATTTAGTCACATTCTGATGTCATTTTAAAAGTTAATATTAGCTGTTGAAAGAAAATTATGAAGAATCTCAATCATAATTCTTGCAGTGCAGCTTATAGAGGGTAATTTTTTGGTCCATAAATTAATATGGTTAATGATGGAGGGAAAGGCTTGATGAGGAGAAAGCATCTTGTTACTGGGGGAAAAGACCAGGAACTGTTGTTTGAGATTTCTCACTCTGGCAGCTACATGTATGTTCTATCTTTTTAGGTTAGTTAAGATTAAAGTAATTCTTCTCAAACCTGCAAAGCAGGATGGTGTAATTTTTGGCAACTCACCCTATGCCATTGCACAAGATTCAGTCTGTCTATGTATCTGTCTCTCTCTGTCTTTTTGTGTGCCTTCTTTGTCATAACTCCTCCTAGGCTGTTTAATGGATTCAAGTGAATCTTCCCAAGTGAGTTCATTTGGTTACTCTGAAGGTCTTCCTTTTATACAATTTTTCAACCATGATTTTTAGGGGGGGTCAGCTTCCCTTATCAGGTAAAAAATTCTCAGATGTAGTGAAAGGAGAGCAGATATGGCTTATCTTAATACCAATACATGTCGTGCAAGGGACTTATCTGTAATATGATATTTGGAGAACATGACCCCCCTCATGATTCTTGGGGGGATCAGCCCCCTTCCCAAAACTAAAAATCATCAGAAATAAGGGAAAGTGAACACGTGGATTCCAATGAGGCTTCTCTGGTCTGGTCTGCTTGGTTCCTTGATAATAGCTTCTACTGTATAAAATTTTTCACCATTATTGTTAGAGGAGGTTAGTCCTCCTTGAAAAAATGATAAAGGACACAAAATAGGGGAAGGCAGGAAGATATCACATTGATGTCGTAGTACATATTGTAGACTGAGCTTCCATCCATTAATTAATACTGTTACTGCATACTACCACTGTTACTGTTAACTACTACTGTTACTACTACTACTACTACTGCTACTGTTTTGTAATTCATTCAAATTGGCTTGCATATCACAAGATTGGGTATAATGTTTCCATGTTTTCTCTGAATGCACAAGAAAAAACTGCACATCTCCTTTATTTATTTATTTATTGCATTTTTGTGTGGCCTGAGGTAAAGCTGCCAGTGAAACAATCCTATCTGTCGATCTATAGCCAGATGCCCTAATCCCGTAAGGAGTGGCCATAAACAATTGCCTTCATGTCACCTTGTCCCCTCCCATTTCACTGTGCTTCCCTCAACTTACACCCTCCTCTCTCATATACAGTACACACCCCTAGTACATGCCTACATTGGCGGCATAGGTGCTCGCATACTAGGAATTTGCATACTAGGAATACATAAACTTATGGGAAAATTAACATATTGGCAGCACTCCCCTCTATTGGTGACCTTTTTGACCCGTCTGAGGGAAAAAATCGAAGACATATACAGTACAGTACAGTAGGATCTCGCCAATAACGCTTAATTGGTGCCTGAAAATAGCACCAATTAGACATGGAGGTGGAGGGGGAGGTGGCTGTTGAGGCGGCTGGTGAGTCATGTGGGACAGTGGAGGTGGAGGAGACGACAGCGGGCAAGTCAGGGGAGGTGGAGAGGGGAGGATCCTCCATCTCCTCGTTGCTACTGCTTACATTTTCGGCAATTTCCTTCACCTCTTCTTGTTTGTCTGTTTCATTCCTCATCTTGTTATGGACATAATTTCCATAAAACAGACAAACAAGAAGAGGTGAAGGAAATTGCCGAAAAATTTAGCAGTAACGGGGAGGATATGGAGGATCCTCCCATCACCACCTCCCCTGACTCGCCCGTTGCTGTCCCTTCCACCTCCACTGGTTTGTAGTATGACAACTTGGCATTTGTGAAATAACCGTTATTCATGTGAATCTGTCTATCCATCTATTGCCAGACGCCTCACTCCCACACGGGGTGGCCACAAACAAATCACCTCCATGTCGCTCTGTCCCTGCCATTTCACTACCCTGCTCTCAACTCACATCCCCCTCTCTTGTATACCTCTCCACTCCATTCCTCCATCTCATCCTCGGCCTTCCCCTCCCTCTCGCCCCCTCCACCTCACTCACATACACTCTCCTCGTCAGTCTTTCACTCTTCATCCTCTCCACATGCCCAAACCACCTTAACGTGTTTCTCCTAACGCTTCCTATCACGTCCTCAACCACACCACAACGCTCCTTCACTTCCTCATTTGTTAGTCTGTCTCTCCATGTGACTTCACATGCTCCTCTCAAATAACTCATTTCCACTGCTCTCACTCTTGACTTCTGTCCTTCCAACAGGGTCCAAGCTTCACTTCCATATGTTAGAGTTTGTATCACAATACTGTCATGTAACAACTTTTTCACTTCCATGCTCACCTCCCTGTTTCTTATCACTGCTTTCAACGAACCAGCAACCTTCCTTCCCTGCTGCACCCTTTCAAGCACTTCACCCTCCAGACTTCCATCCTTACTCATCACACTACCCAAGTACTTAAATGCACTCACATCCTCCATATCCTCCCCATCCAATCTCACTGCACACTCACTAGCTTCACTTCTCTCGAAGACCATCACTTTACTTTTCCATAAATTCACCTTTAGATTCCGTTTCTTACACACTCTCCCAAACTCATCTACCAAGCCTTGCAGCTTCCCTTCGTCTTCACTCAATAACACAGTATCACCTGCAAACAACAGTACAGGGAGTTTCCAAACACTGCCCTCTCTCACTACGGCCGCTCCAACATCCACTGTCCGACCTTGTATCTCTTTTATAACCAACTCCATCGATGTACAGACTGAACAGCCATGGAGACATGACATCCTTGTTTCAGTCCAACCTTCAAATGGAAAGATTCACTCAGTTTGCCATCCACACGCACTTCAGCCTTAGCACCCTCATACATACTCTTCACTGCCTTCAACAACTTCCCATCCACTCCATTTATTCTTAATACTTTCCACAATCCTTGTCTATCCACCCTGTCATATGCTTTCTCCAAATCCATGAAGGCTGCATACAACTTCTTTCCCTTCTCTAGAAATGTTTCCACTAAGGATCCAAGAATGAATATCTGATCTACACAACCTCTTCCCTTCCTAAAACCTCCCTGTTCTTCAACTAATTCCTCTGTTATTTCCCTAACTCTGTCAGTAAGTATCCTACCATATACTTTTCCTATTATACTGAGAAGGCAAATGCCCCTGTGATTACCGCACACTGCTTTTTCCCCTTTTTCTTTGTACAGAGGAATTATTATCCAAACTTTATTATAGAAATGGGTGATGAGGGTGGCGCGTTTTGGAGAGGCAGGTAGTGCACTCGGGGTTCACACCGGAAAGCACCGTTTTTTCTCCTGGTGCCTCGCGTCATGTGGGTTGACTCGCATACTCTGGTTAGTAACATATGAAAAATAATATAAAATATTAAAAAATAGGTCCTCGCTCACTAGGCGTTTCGCATACTAGGAACTTGCGTTTTAGGGGGATGTACTGTACCTCTCTACTCCATCCATCCATCTCATCCTCAGTCTTCTTCTCCCTCTCCCCCTCTTTACCTCATTCACATACACTCTCCTAGTTAGTCTCTCATTCTCCATCTTCTCCTCATAGCCAAATCACCTCAGTTTATTTCTCCTAATGGTTTCAATCACATCCACACCACAATGCCCCTTTACTTCCTCATTTGTCAGTCTGTCTTTCTGTGTAACACCACATGCTCCTCTCACATAAGTCATTTCCACTGCTCTCACTCTTGACAACAAACTTGAATCTACATAATGTTGTGTTACATATTTCAGTGCCATGAAGAAATTCCAGTCACTAGATCGAACAGCACGATCTGACCAGTCTGACACTACACTGGCAACTGTGCATCAGAACACCATCACTGGTGTTGCAATATACAGTGGTGACAAGACTTCTGCCACTGCCATTTCTACATGTGGAGCTGACTCTCAGTTGGTCATTTGGACCTTTAAGGTGAGACCACGGAAGACAGAAGTAGTTAAGTGTGTTTGTGTGTATTTTTACTAGTTCTGTTTTTACATTGGAAATATACTCCAGTAACATTTATGTATATGACTGTCATTTCTGTTAATGCATCATAAAGAAGGAATTTTGTATATCATAAAGTGTACACTACATGGAGATATGCATTTGGGAAAAAAATAAATAAATAAAAAAAACTTTATTCACCTGGGTAGATATATTTTGGAGGCATTGACCAATACATTATAACATAGCTAAGTTCACCTTAAATTAGCACAGCATGATGTTTAATATTAATAATGTGTTTTGTTGCAGCAACTGGAGCAGTCTGTGGGGGAACTCAAACTGAGCTAAACATAGGCTCTTTTCGTCCCATCAGGAAGCTGTCGCTTGCCAAACTTTGATGAAGAGTGAAGCCAAATTTACTCAAGTATTCTGATACACTATGACAGTACATAAGAGATTTAATTACAGTGATTAATTTCAGTTTATTGGAATATGGTAATGTTATAATGAATTGTGGAAAGAAGTATTTACAGTTTAATGGAATATGGTAATGTAAGAATGATTTGTGGAAAGAAGTATTTTAAAGTTGCCTCACAAAAGACTTTTTTACAGGCAAGCCACACTCTTGTTTCAGAGGTAACATGAAGCTTCATAGGCTCCACTGAGTCAAGCATTGCTACTGCACCACCATGACCACACCTTAGTAATTTGGCTGGGGTGTACAGTTATATCCACAAGTTATGTCTTTCACTGATTTATTATATTGATTTTCACATTTTTGCATTCATTTATATTTTCACTAGGTTTACATAATGTTCAGTACAGGTATAGGTAATATTTTGTGACAAGTAAATTTTTACTTGTCATATGTGTGAATGTGGTTAATGTATGCCACTCAGGTACTGGTACCCCTAATTGTTGGAAGATGAAACTACTCCTTTAGTTTCATTTAAACTGATTTGGATATGTTTGACCAGAGAATGATTACAGTTTATGGGGAAATTCCATAGATTATTCAGTTGCTGTTAAAATGACTGTGAACTGTTATAATAAATGAGACTTATGGTTATTTTATTGTATTTCTTGTCATTACATGTGCCCATTCTGAGAAATGGAATGAGTTTGACTGATGTTGGCAGAAATGATGAGGATGAGTATGGCACACTTAAATATTGTGTGAAATATAAATTGTATGTACTACGCTCCTCATGGAGCAACGTAGGATTGGATGTTGGATGGATGTACAGTCAGGGATAGAAGTTGAACTACTGTACCACTGCATCTTATTCACAATTAGGGCATGCTGGTCATTTTGCTTCCTGACACATCATATCAAAAAGAATCATCTGTGGTCAGGGAAGCATATCTTACCTCTTTCAACCTAAGTGTGTCCCAGATGTACAATACGCCATGAGTGAGTTGTTTTAGATTAGATGGTTTGTGGAGAGAATGGGTAATAGAAGTGCTTAGAGTATCTACAGCAGTCCATGTCAAAGGAACAAGGAATGTACACTCATCCTTCCAGCATTAGTGAAAGAATAAGAAGAGCAAATCTGCAGTGACACTGCATTCACTGATATCAGAGTTAACTGAGTTTAATGACGCAGTCTTCATTTTCATCAGGCCACCACCACACAATTTCATTCAGCTTATAGGAGATGTACTGTGGAAGGTTTGTGAAGATCGTACAGCTTCTCCAGCTTCAAATGTCACCTTTAAGCTGAAAAAATTACGTGATTGAAGAAAATATGCCATCTGGTCGAAGAGTTAATCATCATCATCTGGACCTCCTTTCCCACCCTAGGGCAGGGTAAGGAGTAGCAACATCCAGACAGCCCAAGTTTGCCCAGTCCAATGGGCCATGCTTCCATTCACTCATCATTCAAGCCCCTGGAATCCTGGCTGTATCTGATACGCCAAAAACAATCGTCACATTCCGTAACTTCATATAAACGTATCTGATAGAGTCAGTTCGGATGCTGTCATGTTAAAAATGGTTGCCAAATCTCTGATCATGCACTTCCTCTCACAACATTCATCCAGCCAGTTCGATCTCTTGTCAGTCCCCAAGCATCACCGACTTCCATACCTCTCTTCCTCACACACTCATCCACCATATCCCTCCACCTTCTTGGCCTACCTTGCCTCCTCCCTCCGTCAAATTTGTTCAGATATACCTTTTTCATCACTTAAATGTTATCCATTCTCTCCACATGATCATACCATCTCAGTACACTCTCTTTGATTCTGGTGTCCACAGACTTCCTCACTCCACATCTTTCATGAATCGCATTATTTTGTAGCTATCGTATCCACCCTATGTACAGTACTCCACATACAGTCCTCGGCAGTCCCATCTCCGCTGCTCTCACTCTTGACTTTTCAGTTTCATGCCACACCATAGTCCCACATCCATAAAAGCTGGCACTAACACTCATGTAAGCCTTGTGCAGCTGCAACTCTCAAACATCTGTTTCTTATTTAGGCCTTCATTGCACCAGTTACTTTCCCTCCTTGTGTCACTTCTTTCCATTTCTTTTGCACATTTTCCCCCCTTTTCTATCACTGTACCCAGGTATGTGAACTCTCACCAATTCAAGTCTCTCTCCATTCACTGTAACATCACACTGGGAATCAATTTCTCTCTCAATAACCATCAATTTACTCTTTTCTACGTTAATATTACTCACAAGGCACGATGCTCACAGACATCAGCAAAACTTTGCACTAGTCTACCAAGTTCTTGTACAGTATTTGCAAGTACAGTAGTACTGCATCATCAGCATACAACAAGTTTGAGATATTCCATCCATCACCATTCATTACTAGCGCCATCCCTCTCGCCATTACTTAGGTTTTCAGACTCGTATTCAACCTTACACTACTTAAAAACTTTTAATTTCTAAAGGTGAAGTACTGTATGTGATTATTTCGTTTTTGTTGTCCTCAGATGATTTTATTTGGCTTTAGGGAATCTCATGTAGTGAGGACAGTGTGAACATTGAGTGTAGGGTTGTGAAAGTAAGACCGAAAAAAAAACGGGACAAGTAATAGAGTGTAACCTCAGAGATAAGGACTAAATAGGGAGGCTGCTGGAGGTGAGTAGCTTGAACTGCTATTAGGTGACCAAGGCCGATGCATGCAAGCATGTTTGAACCTTTGTAAATAAACAATGAACTTCCCCAGTTCAGAAAGTCTCTCATGCTGAATCAAATGATCTGGAGACATCCTCATGTTGAAAGGGTTAAACTTGCTCCTAGTATTATTTAAACACAGTAACTACTGTTGAGGTCTGTGGGGAATAAATGGCTTGGGAGAAAGTGCTACAAAATCTCCAAAGCCACGCAAAATGTGACCTATTTTTATTTTTATTCTTGTGATTGCTAGACTATTTCATCAGCTTTGGGGAAACATTTAAGACAGGAGAAGTTAGATACAGGCAAGTTTCCAATGCCACACATTCTTGAGGTTCTTATAGATGAACTGTAAATGTGACTGTGTTGGAATTATCTGAATTAACCTAGCTATTACTGGTAGGTGGTTGCGACCATCATCCACTCACCTGATGTAGTGCTGTTTACTTCTTCCTTCACGTTTATCATTCTTTTTCTGTGTCTGACCCTCTCTTTCTGTTTCTCTTATCTTTCCTGTGACCTATATTACTCTCCTTTTCAGGTCACTTTGCACTGAGTGACAAGCCTAATGGTTTCCTGTAAGCCAGGAAATCATTTACAGTGCTGAGTGGTAACCATGAAACTAACTAATACAGTATGTGTTCCCTGTGTGTCAACAAGTGGGTTGATGGAGGGTTAGTGCCCCTCCCCTTAAAACTACCTCAAAGACAAACGGCCACCCCTTATGAGATTATGACATCTGACTGTAGATAGATAGATAGAACCTGGCTGTGTCTACAAATACACAACTGCTACCTTGTTTCATTATACCCCTTAATATAAGTAGTGAGTGAATATTAGAATAAACAATGGACGTAACCGACAACTCAAACCAATAAAACATCGTGTGATAAACACTAGTAATTTCGTTTCCATATGACAGAACTGGGTCTCAAACTTGAGTATGTCCACAAAGTCAGGGTAGCATGAAATTTGATGAACCTTATCTGTGAAGCAGGAATGAGTCTTATTGGTTACTCGTTAAATTCATCCTTTGATTTGGACTATACTTGGCCATCAACCCACCAGAAAAGAGTTGGATTCTTTATTACTGTAGACGAAAATAAACAGACTATAATAGGCTACTCAAGGGACCAGCTGAGAACACCAGAGAGGGAGAGAGAGAGACAGACTGCAAATACTGTACTGTGATGCTGCCAATACCACATACACCATCTGGCATTACCAACACTAGGGTAAAGTACTGGGCATGTTGCTACTTCAATACAATGTGAGAATCATGACATTTCTAAATCAGTAATAGCATTAAAACAAAATATCAAAAAATCCTGTCTAAAGTTGTGAAAGCTATCAAGTGGATGGACAATAATACAGGTACAGGTATAAGCTTAGAGTGAAATAAATCACAAAATGTTGGTTAGTGCATTAAAAGGATCTGGTCAAGTCGGTGACCTCACTTATATAACTTACACTGGAACAGCTAGTCTAGAAGATCCGTGAGAGAGGCCCGCCTTCGCTCTCCCCCCCTCCCCCCACTCATGTTCACCTTTTAAGAGATTCGCCGACGAAACCTAGCGTGCAAAACCCGTAGACTACTTAAGAAACGAATTGTTTTCTCTTGTGGCGAGGAGGGGAAGTTATTATAAATTAGTTGCTGTTCTGACTTTAGAAGTTGAGTGAATAACGTTGTCGGGTTTTCCCGCCACTTGTTCTTTTGCTGGTGAGTCGTCGCTTTGTTTGCTGCTGCTGCCAGCGAAAGGTATGATGACTTCCTTTTACTGTAATGTTAGTTAGCAGCTATGATAATGCAGGAAATTGCGGGCAACAAGGGAGGTGTGTGTGGTGTATGGTAGCAGGACAGACAGACATATGAATGGTTGGAAGTAGACAAATAGACTTAGGAGAGGACAGTGGTTGGGACACTTCGAAATGCACGGGTGGGGGGAGTTGGTGGGCTGACCCCCTCAAATACAGAGAAAACCATTGGAAATAGACTGTGCTGGAGGACCCACTGAGCGGCATGATGATGATGATGACAAGATTCGCCACACTGGTTTGGCACGGGCTCAGGGTGGAGAGCCCGTAAGTGAGAAACTCATGGTAAAAGATAAAGGGGAAGGAAGGAAATTAAGAAAGTGGCGCTATGACTAGCGAGGCGGAGGGTAAGAGGAAACAGTAGGCGGTGATGATGATGATGATGATTGATTGAGGTCTTCGTATAGAGGCAAGTCTCCCGAGTCACGAAGCTTCTTCTCAATAACTGTCCCCAACAGCTCCGAAACAGATCGCTCGATCTCGGCCACTAAGAGCTCGGAAGTCGCCGATTTGAGTGCTGAGCAGGCAGGAGTAGGTGGTGAGGGCAAGGTGGACTGGGACCCAGCAGGTGGAAGAGCAAGGGCAGCCTCATACAAAGAGGGAGAAGCTGAAGGTGTAGCAGCTGATGAGAGGCCCACACACTCAGCAGAAGGTGGAAGAACCTGGGGGGAAGGGTCCTCAACGTCTTGATGTTCAGACGGAAGTGGAGTGGCAGCCCGTTCCCCCTCAGCTGCTGACGGCAGCGGGTGGACCTCAGCGACGGTCGTAATTATTTCCATATCCATGTCCGTGGTCGGTGCCGGGTCAGTAAGTGAAGAGCCAGTTGCCCTGTTCAGAGGGCCATCCAGTCGCAGTCGTT
This sequence comes from Birgus latro, assembly GCA_018397915.1. Lineage (NCBI taxonomy): Eukaryota > Metazoa > Arthropoda > Malacostraca > Decapoda > Coenobitidae > Birgus > Birgus latro. Next base: position 6,928 of record JAGKTI010001907.1, on the reverse strand, counting down.
TCCGCGGTGTAATGCGAGGGCGCGGTGTAATGCGAGGCCGAGGTGGAGGAGGCCGTGACTGCGGCTGCGGCTGAGACTGCGGCCGCCGGGGACGACTCTGCTGCTGGGGGGTGGGACGTGCATTGCCAACAAAGCTCCAAGGGATGGCAAGGCGCGGAAGCCCGTTCTTCTCAAAAATTTGAGGGAGGAGAACGCGCAGAGCCGCCTTGTCATCCCCACAAAAAGCCCGAGCCGTCGTAACACACATCACAACAATGGTGTTTATCTCCACAGAACACCCAGGACCCGAAGGCCGGTGCTTCTGTGCCGCGGGGCGCCGCCGTGCATGAGCAAAGCCCTGCACAACAACACCTCCCGGCTCAGTGACACCCCTAGCCTCAAGACCCTTAGGTGACTGATGGAGACTAAACTCCACCGTCTCACCCTCACCGAGAGAGCGCCGAAAGTGCCGTGGATTCGGGGCAACGATCCCGAGTCTGTGTACGAAAACATCAGCACCGGTGTCCCGACGCTTGATGAATCCATATCCAGACTTCACGTTGTACCAAACCACGGTGCCAGTGATCTTAGTGGCTCCCGACGGCGTAGAACTACTGCTGGATGCCCCCCTCAACGGGTCGAAGGCGGTAGCAGTGGCAGAAGAGATCGCAGAGTCAACTGGCATGCTGTCAACTGGCTTGGCCAAGCGCTGGATTCAAGAGATGCCAATGAGCGCTGTAAGCAGCAGCAGTAAAGTCCCACTATTCACAAGAGTGGGGAAGAGATGTTGCTCCTGCTGCTGCCGGGATGAGTCCATTGAGCGGCATGAAAAGACCCCCTCAAATAAGGCGTGTTCATGAGGGATGTATTTATATCTTACATGTGTGATAATTCATATAGTTAATAAAAAGCGGCAATCTTTATTATTATTATTATTTTAAGTTAGGAGACAGCAATTCACTCCATCCTATTAACGATGTTCATCTTTATATGTTTGCCTACAAATATTCCAACAATTACGCGCTTAACAGTGTACGTTGTAGTATATGTTTTAATATTATTAGGCATGTGCTGAGCTGCAGTTGTGTTTGAAAGAGTTAAGAAAAGGTATGTGAATTGCAATGAATGATAAATATTTCAAACAGACCATTGTAAACAGTGGTCATTAAACTATCTATTGGTCTATCTATCTGTCAATCTGCCTATTTATCTGTCTATTTATCTATCTATATCTATATGTGTGTGTGTGTAGAGGTGTGGATGAGTGAAAATTACACTGTTTTGGAAAATATAATTAATTACCTTCAACTCTTCCTCTGCCTTCATCACCAAATTCCAATTGTTTTAATTCTTTAATTCAGACCTGCTTTTAATTTCTTTTAGTTCTCTGCATAATTTCAGTACATTTATTTCTTTCGTTCACTTCACAGTCTCTCTCTCTCTCGGCCAAGCACGAAGGGGTACATGAGGGCAAAGGGATACACCGAAGCCTGAGTGCACTTACAAACACAGGAAACACGACACTACACGAGGAAAGGAAGAAAAGGTGATGATGATGGTGACGGTGGTGGTACTGATGGTGGTGGTGGTGGTTGTGGTAGCGTAATGATGATGATGATGATGATGATGATGGCGATGGTGGTGGTAGTGATGATGTTTTTTTTTATTTTTTTACTTCCCTATCACACTTCCCTATTCCATATCACTGATTTTATTAAGTTATAATGTCTCTGTGTTATACAAAGGGGGGTGGGAGTTGAGGGTCGTTATGCTCTTGGTTCAGTGAGGTGGGAGTATGTGCTTGGACAGATGGGAAGTTGCAACAGCGCAGCGTTACCTATGTTTATATATTTTGCATAACCCCTCGGTCATATTTACTACATTAACCATTTTAGGCATAATACACCTCGTAGTTCTGCTGAATACACTCCGTAATATTACTAGAAAATAAATGTAGCATACGAGTCTTTGAAGGGAGTAGCCTGGAGGATGGTAAGAGTGTATTGTGAGGAGGGTTTGACGGTTTTGTTTGTTGTCTGGTGAACACGATGATTATACCACTCAACATTTGGCTTATTCTGCATTGTACAGGTAGCTGGTGACGTGGAGTAACCTCTTCGCTGACGAGCAGTTAGCTGTAATTTACAAGAGTCATGTGCACTCTAAACTGGAATATTGCTCACCCTTGTGGAGTGGATGTGGAGAGGTTGCACTAAAACAGCTGAACAGAATTCAGAACAATGCTGTAATAATTTTTAATAACCTTGCTAATACAAATGATAAAATTTTTGCCTCCCTTGCATTATTTAACAGATACTTTTATGGCAAATACACAGACGAAGTTACAACCACTGTGCCACCTCTCCACATCTTCCCTCGTGCAACACGGGCATCTAGCAGCGCTCATGACTGGACTGTCACACTGCCATATTGCAGAACTTCTGCCTATCAGAACTGTTTTATTCCCTGAACTGCATCTCTTTGGAATTCGCTTCCCCAGAGTGTTTATCCTCCAAACTTCAACAAACGCTGTTCAAGTCCAACTGTTACAGATCTTTTATGAATGGAGAACACCAGTAATCTGGTGTATGGATTATTATTTTTTTTATTCGTTTTCCTTCCTCTGTTCATCCTCTGTAAATATAATAGTTTACGGTGTATAGTGTAGGTGTGTATAGTGAGGAAAGTACAAAATATAGCGTCTATTGTGAATACAGTGAGTTGACAATAGTGCACAGTGGTGGAGGGGTGTGGGCTGTAATGATGATTTTGTGATATGTGCATGTGACTGAAGGCATTGGCAGAAATACTCTGAGATGGTTTGGCCATGTGGAGAGGATGGAGAAAGAAAGACTGCCTACAAGAGTTTATGTGGGCGAGGTGGAGTGGGCGAAGGAGAGAGAGAGATCGAGGATGAGATGGAGAGATGCGGTGGAGAGAGGTGGAGGAAGGAGGGGCAGGGGAAAGGGGAGACCAAGGATGACATGGAGGGAAGAGGTGGAGAGAGATGGAGGGGAGAGGGGCAGGGGAAGGGGGAGACCAAGGATTATGTGGAGGGATAAGGTGGGGAAAGGTGGAGAGGAGAGGTGTAGAGCGGTATTACTACTGCTGCTGCTACTACTATTCTACTTGTATTCTTTTACGACTACTACTGCTATTTTCTTATTGTTTTTATGCACACACACACACACACACACACACACACACACACACACACGTAAGCGTAGTTTATAGGATATGAGTTAGGCTTTGTGTGTGTGTGTGTGTGTGTGTGTGTGCGTGTGTGTGTTTACGTAGGTGAGGTTTACAGCCATTATATTCATGATGATACATGAGCCTTAAAATAAGACAGGAATCCCCGAGCGGCTTATACTGAAAGAAAACATGGAGCTTCAGGTGTGAATGGATGAAATGTGCTCGAAATGTTTAAAGTGCAATTGGTTTAGTGTCCCCTAACTCACAGGTGTTCCTCGGTGTTTTTGTCCACATCCTGAGAGATTTCCCAAATAACGTATGCTGCAGAATGAATCTATAGCTGTAGTATTTATCTGATCCACCAGTTCGAGCGGCTATATGTAGTATGTAGCAAGCAGGGGGGTATTACATATCTCATACTGCTGATATTTGATTGTTATTCTCTGCGATGCTTCCCCTGCAATGGTTTTCCTTAGTCTCAGTGCCATCTAGGGTCTGTAAAAGTGGTTAGGAAAAGTTTCTGGGCTGGGCAGGGGTCGCTGGTACTTGTGACGTCAGACAGTAGCCGCCAGACGATGGGAAGGTGAGGGCGTGCCAGCCTGTTGTCCCGCGGGTAAGTGCTGAATTTTACTGTTATTTAGCCATTATGGGGATTCCCTTGGGCACAGGGATATGCTGTTGATACCCAGGAAGTGCCATAGACCTAAGAGATTGTATAAATAAGGGCAATGGATGTAATTTTGATGAGAAGACGGCTGTACAGCGGCTCTGCCGTGTGTCTCAGCCACGGTAAACGGCCGCTTGAGCCTATCGCCTTGTAGATTCTTGGGCCGGTCAGACTGGTGGGAGCACTCTGTTCTCCTTGCCCCTGTTCACTCAGCAGTACAATGAAGGACCATGTAACCTTACTAGAGTGCGCTGCATATTTTAGGGTAAGAGACGGCAAAAACTGATGGGCCAGCCTCAGTGATTCTCGTGCGGTTGATAGGCGTGAAATCTTGTAACTTTAATGTACAAGCGGTTATATACTGAGGAGAAATATCTTAACTGAGTGAATAATGAGACCGTTGAATAATCTTACGTGTGAGTGTATGTATGTATGCCCCTCTTCGCCGACCACTGGAATCACCGTTTCACTTGTTTGTTTCCCTGGTGCATTGTTTTGCCTTCTCCATTAATTACTAATTTGTAGGGATTTATTGATGGTAATTAACTGTATAATTCATGTAAATCAGATTAACAGTGTCATATTTTAGTAAGCTGTAGAGCAGTAGAGCTGTCGTTTAGAAGTGACCATCACCTCCCCTATCCCTCTCTCCCCCCCCCCTCCTCCTCCTCTTCCTCTTTCGTTCCCCCTCCCCCTTCCCCTTCCCCTTCCCCTTCCCCTCCCCCTCCCCCTTCCCCTCCCCCTCTCACTTCTCCTCATCCTTCTCTTCCACACTGATGCACGTGCACATTGAACATCCAGACTGATCATGCAGACTGAACATCCACGCACAGTCCAGGCACACGTACTCAGAACTCGCGCACACTGAACACACACACACTGAACACAAACATAATGAAAACACTACACGCATACACTGCAGGTCCACACTGCACGCTCACACAGCACGCACACCACCTTTGGCTCTCCTCTCCTTTCACTGATTCACCTGGTGAACAAGCCTACATCTTTTCTCTCATTAATGACCTAGAGCAGCTTGTACAGCACCCTACCCGTGTCCCTGACCGCCTTGGAGAGAGTTCCAACATACTTGACCTTTTCCTAACAACTAATCCTTCTGCTTACACTGTTAATCTTTTCTCTCCGTTGGGCTCCTCCTATCGCTCCAGTACGGCCTGTGGACCCTCCAAAGAAACGCCGCCTGTGGCACTTTGGAGCTGCAGACTGGGAGACCCTCAGGCAGTACTTCTTTGATTTTCCTTGGAATGATTATTGCTTCCATGGCCGGGAGCCATCTGAGTGTGCCTTGCGCATTACGGAGGCTATTCTCTCGGGCATGGAAGTATACATTCCTTTCTCATATCCTCTGACTAATGCAAGAAAGCCTTGGTTTAATCACGCTTGTTCTAATGCTGTCCGCAACAGAGAGAGGGCCTTTAAAAGGTACCTGAGCCAACCCACACCTGAATCACATCTTTTTTATATTTCTGCCCGGAATCGTGCTAAGTCTGTTCTTCGCTCTGCTAAAAATAATTTCATCCATGCTAAATGTTCCCAACTCTCAAACTCGAATTCTTCTCGCTCCTTTTGGCATCTTGCCAAAAACCTTTCTAGCAACTTTACCTCATCATCCTTCCCTCCTCTTTTCTACTGTGATGGCTCTGTAGCTATTTCTTCTACTGATAAAGCAGATCTCTTCGCTCAGACTTTCTCCTCCAATTCCACCTTAGACGATTCCGGAGCTTTTCCTCCATCACTTCCCCCCTCAGACTTCCTCATGACTGGCATTAAAATTTCTTCAGCTGATGTATTTTCTGCCATCACTGGCCTCAATATTAACAAGGCATATGGGCCTGATGGAGTCCCTCCTGTTGTCCTCAAAAACTGTGCTTCTGTGCTTACACCCTGCTTAGGTAAACTCTTTCGCCTTTGTCTCTCAACTTGTACCTTTCCTTCTTGCTGGAAGTTTGCTCTCATTCAGCCATTCCCAAAGAAGGGTGACCATTCCCAACCCTCTAACTATCGTCCAATTGCTTTAACATCCTGTGACTCAAAAGTTATCGAATCAGTTCTTAACAGAAAAATTTTAAAGCATCTTTCCTGTCTCAACCTTCTTTCTGATCGTCAGTATGGGTTGGGTTCCGTCAGGGACCCTCCTCTGGCGATCTTCTCACCTACCTTTCAGACTCTTGGTCATCCTCCTTTCGGGACTCAGGCGAAAGCTTTGCCATTGCTCTTGACATCTCAAAGGCTTTCGATCGAGTCTGGCATAAATCTTTGATTTCCAAACTGCCGTCCTACGGTTTCTATCCTTCTATCTGTGCCTTCATCTCTAGCTTCCTTTCTGGTCGTTCTATAGCTGCTGTTGTAGACGGTCATCGTTCTTCTCCTAGACCTATCAACAGTGGTGTTCCTCAGGGCTCTGTCCTATCACCAGCTCTCTTCCTTTTATTCATCAATGACCTTCTAAGCTGTACATCTAACCCTATCCACTCATATGCTGATGATTCCACCATTCACCTTTCCATTCGATTTCCGCAACGTCCATCTCAGCAGTTACTTCAGCAAACAAGGGATGAGGCTATTGCACACCTAATGTCTGACTTGGCTCGTATCTCTGATTGGGGTAAAAATAATCTTATTTTTGATGCATCAAAAACTCAGTTCCTACACTTATCAACCCGACAAAATCTTCCTCAGGATTACCCACTAATGTTTAATAATGTCCAGGTCAGTCCTGCATCATCCTTGAACATGCTTGGGGTTTCATTCTCTCGGGATTTGTCTTGGAATGAACATATTACATCTCTTGTGAAATCTGCTTCCAAGAGATTAGGTGTGCTGGGCCGACTCTGAACTTTCTTTACCCCTGCACAGATGTTGACCTTATACACGGGTTTTATTCGCCTGTGTATGGAGTACAACTCTCATGTGTGAGGAGGCTCCCCACATGCAGTTCTTCTCAATAGGGTGGAGTCAAAGGCTTTTCGTCTCATTAACTCTCCTCCTCTTACTGATTCCCTTCAACCTTTGTCTCTTCGCCGCACTTTTGCTTCTTTATCTCTCTTCTATCGCTACTTCAATGGT
>JAGKTI010001906.1:59407-74652 GCA_018397915.1 Birgus latro | reverse complement strand
TCCAGAGTCGACCTGTTGCATACATGTGTATTACTGTGCTTTAATTTGATATTCCTAATTAGCGTTGTAATTAATGATATTGTAGTAAGGTGTTTAGTATTAAAAAAAAAAACAAGCACCTGGTCTGTCTTACGTATTTTGACCCATACTGAAAATGGTACAGGAGGTTTCGTAGTGCCTGTTACTTAGTGATTTATTTTGCATGTTACACCTTAACATTCTCGTGTACGTAACTAATTTTTTCTTCAACACAGTTCGCAACAATACCATACAGTACAGTCCAATACTTAGATGTGCAATGCAGAATAAATCGTTAAGGAAGTGGTGTTACGAAAATCTCCAGATCCACGAGCAGTACGACCCTGTTCAGTGCTTCCATATTCCCCATTAATATCTCAACTCACAACAGGTTAATAAAATGATGGATATTCTGCTCTTAGGCGCCTGGTCCACGTCCTTAATCGGGAATGAGGCGAGGGTGTTGAATTTTACATCGCGCAGAGCTGTTCACTTTCCCTCACATGCTGGTGTTAGAAGTCAAAGTGCGTGTTTTCAAAGGATCTTAACCAGCAAGCAGGATAAACAGGTTTCCATGTAAGTTTTCAGATGAGAGACCGCCTTTTTTTACGTATTCTGTCACTGTAATGCAGCTGAGAATGTATGATAGCAGTGTCAGTGATGAGAAGCAAGTCAGCATTATCAACAACTTAAGCATTTCTATTCGCATGTTTTCCCATAAGTGTTCAATTTAGTACGGTAGTAAAGTGTATGGAGGCTTGATCAACGGACACAAGGATATAAACAAGCAGCATTACAGACTTAAATCCCATGAGAGTTTGTAAATATGGAAACAGGTAGAGGGGAATTTAACAGGTTTGGCCTAGCAGTTTAGACTTTACATTCTACTTCCTTGCTTGTCTATCCACTTGTCTTTTTACCCGAGGAAAAAATGGTGCAAGAGGGTTTAAAATCGAGTAAAGCAGTGTCGGCGACTTGACCCCTCTCATCGTCGGAACAACTCTAGTATTGAATTCTAGTTAACGTCATACGATTTTATGCAGTGGAGAGTGAATCGTGAAAACCGGATAGGGTAAAGTGGTACTGCATTTTCTTCACCTTTTTAATCCAGTGATATGAAATTTTTTCGCTTAATTCTTGCTACTTTCAGACGGTTTCCTTCAGCTTCGGATGGATTTTTGAACTAGAGGGATTCGATACAGCTAACCTTTGCCTCTTCATTAGTCACTGCAAACTGAATAAAATCGTCTGGATGTAGAAGGAATACAGCAAATTAAGATAAAACGAACAGTAACTTTTAATTTTGTTGTTCCTTCCTCTCTCTATCGTCTGTTAGAGAGAGAGAGAGAGAGAGAGAGAGAGAGAGAGAGAGAGAGAGAGAGAGAGAGAGAGAGAGAGAGAGAGAGAGAGAGAGAGAGAGAGGGATTATTAGCCCCCTTTTTTATTATGTAATTCCAGATAATTTTGCTCTGAGAGGTTAGATAAAGCCTTAAGAATCCCTAAAGAAGCTGGCGAACAGTTTAGCAAAATCGTCCAACTGAAGTCTGGTTAAAATAAAATAAAAATACGTCTTAGAATGGAGGGGTTATCGCCTTCACACCAGAGATTCATTCGTTCTACTGAAGACGATTTTATTCAGCAGGGAGTGTCGCACAACTTCCTACTTACTTTTGGCAGTCACTGATATTGCCGACGACACTTTCTATGCGCTGACGTACCTGAAGACAGAAGAAAAATAAAATAATAATAATAATAATAATAATAATAATAATAATAATAATCACCATCATCATCATCAGTTAACTAATAATCAGTTAATCGTCAGCTATCAATCGTTATTCATATTCACTATCGTTATCACAAGCATCACTACTCCAGTTCTTTTCTCACATAAGATGCTGGGATAATAACAATAATAAATAATAATAATAATAGTAATAATAATAATAATAACAGTAATAATAATAATAATAGTAATAATAAAAATAATAATAATAATAATACCAATAATAATAATAATAATAATAATAATAATAATAAAAATACCACTGCATAGCGCTGAACTTTAATTATAGTGATACGGTGCTAAAGTTTTACGATCGTTCAACATTATATTACGTTCCCTTGAGGCCGTGTGTATACAGTCCCACTCCCGCTTCCCTCAACAATACTGTATACTGAGTTTATGTACATTATGTGTGTGCTGCAGACTGATAGCAAATTCTGGGTAAACTTGTAATAACTGCAAGTGACTGCGAGTGATTTATTTCCCTCTCATGGTGGGGACAACTCTAGCATTGTATTCCAGTTAGAACCAGATGATTTATTTGAATCGAGTCACAGGAGCCTTAGCATTAAAATAGGTACCATTAGCCCTTTCATGGCAGGACAACAGTATTCTATCCAAGCTAACCCAAGACGATTTTCCTTTTTCAACAGAGTGAACCATACGCGCCTGTGTTAAAACTGACACCATTAACCTTCTCATGGTCGGACAAATGTAGCTTTTCACTGCAGCTACTCCAGACGATTTTATTCAGCTATAAAAACATAAGAGGCTGTTAAAACTGATACCATTAACCCTGTCCTGGTAGAATATCTGTATAAAGTATTCAATTCCAGGTAATGCCAGACGATTTTATTCAGCTGATAATGAGTCACAGGAGCCTGAGAGTGCTGAGAGTAGCCAGTGACGAAATTATATCAATGTTTCTTTAACCGCTTCAGCCTGAGGAAGCGTTATGTCAAACTCTGTACTTGGTCCCATGAGGCGAGATAATTCATGACAGGAGAGACACTTGACGTTAATATTGTGCCTGCTGATAACAAATGTGGGTAAACTTATAATGATCAAGGCTTGTGGGGGGTGTGTAAGAGCTTGTTACATCACTCCAAGGACGTATTGTACTTTATTATTGCTATGGCCTGACGATTTTATTCAGCTTTGGATATACGTTATCAAGTGGAGGAGGCAGATATACTCTTCAACACTTTCACTATTCTGTCCTAAGGTATATTAGCGATTATTGGTATCACCGGGCAATACTGCAGAACTAAGGAGACACTAATTCCAGTAGGCAGGAAATAAAACGTAAAAAAACGACGCACAGGGATATATTATAAAGATTCTTAATTTTTAACAAAAAAAGATTGAATCAGTGTTCATCACGGCAGATACATGGAATTTACATTATAAGAACATTGCCTTTAACTATCAAGTATCACACAAACACAGGGCACGTTGCTAGTATTACTGTATTTACATTTCGTGACCAAAAACCTACGATGAAATTAACGTTCAATCTGACAAATTCACAGTATCTGTTTTATTTAACAACTGACCTTTCATTAAATGCCGTATGTCAAGCAGACTTGGAGGCAGAGATGCATTATACTGTTATTGGCTTTCCATCACACAGCAGGAGTCTATGTTAAAGTTAACGTTCATTCTGCCAAGTAAATTCAACGTTCATTATACTGCAGTAATGTTGCCCTCCATTACAGAGCAAATATCACAAAGAAATACCCTGAACACAGCTGTTATAGAAAATACATGGAACCTGCATTACACAGACTTTGCCCTTTCATTATGTAGGAAATGTGAAGTTGAAATACATTGCCCCAAGGAATTGACCATATCATTATTGTTTTTCAAATATATTGCAAAAGTCTACGACAAAATTAACATTATTTGTGACATACATTCCAAACTTTATTATTATTCTTTTATATACCAAATGAGTAAGGCAAAATCAGCATCAATGAAATCAATGGAACCCTTATAACAAATTTTGCCTTTCCATTACACATCACACACACACAAATTTTAAACTGTTACTGACATTAAATTATACAGCAAATACTATCGTTAAGTTCTTTAGGCCCATGACGTGTTTTCTCACTGTATTCCTTCTACAGTCACGAAACCTCATTCAACTTATGACAGACTTTAGTAGTGATGAGGCTACTGAAGGATGCATTACACTGCTCCAGTTAGAAATGTCTGTAAATGGTAAATGTCATCGTCTAAAACACACACACAGACACACACACACAAAGAAATATACCGGAACAAAAGAGTAAAATCAGCTTTCATTGCAGACAAGGAACCATCATAAACCAGGAACCCCCCGATCACCAAGGAAGGACACTGGGAGGGGAGGGAGTTATAAGCAAGAGCATAATTATAAAGTGTGCAGTCAGTAACTCAGGTGGAAATATCAGGGGTCAGCCGCACACGTCTCTCTCTCTCTCTCTCTCTCTCTCTCTCTCTCTCTCTCCACCCTTACAAACTGCAGTAACAAAATAGAATTTGCAAACACTTCAACTTATCTAAGCTGAAATTTGTACACACGCTATCATGACTATACTGAAACACACATTCAGGCATGCATGCACAAGCGTGGGGCGCGCGCACGCGCACGCACACACACACACACACACACACACACACACACACACACACACACACACACACACACACACACACACACACACACACACACAAATTTATATAAAACTACCATATCTAACTTCTAACTTGCAAGCATATTAACTTTATCTTAACTAGAATTTGGAAACACACTACATTACGTAAGCGGGAACTGCCAACACATTCCCCTACTGAAAAGAATTACACTACTCTAAACAATTCATTACTTGCAAACACAGTACTACATCTAGGTTTGATTTTGTTACCACGCTCCATTGTCCAGTTCAGAACTTTCAAGCACACTCACATCTTAAAAGGATCTTGCAAGCTCATTACTAAATATAAACTTGCAAGCACGATCATATTAAAACAGAACCCACGCTATTTTTGCCTGAAACCTTATGAATAGCTTTAAAAATCCTGAAATGAACAAAGCACTTCCATAAAGCACATTTAACTCTTTCACTACGCTTTGTTCCTCCTATAATGAATGCAATCGCATGGTGGAATCGAGAATACAGTACAATATGCTTCTCTGTACTGAAGAGGTTTATAAGACTTTCTGAAGCTTTCACTTTTAGACTTTACCGCAGTAGCTAATGAATAAGACATAGAAGCGGTAGCAAGAAAAAAAAACGTAACCGCTCAAAGAAGCGAAAGGTGCCCTAGCAAAGATCAGCAGCTGTGCAATGTTCAAGCAAGCATGAATCGGCACACCTCAACAACTAACGCTTGAGAATCTGATTTCACAAGTAATGTTGTCTTCCCAAATGTATATCATGGGAAGAGATACCAACGATTTTTTGAGAAGATGAAGAACAATTGTGCAAATGTCAGATGTAAAGAAAGTCATGTGGGAGATTGTGACGAGTGAAAAGACGAGGAGGTTAAATCTTAAAAACTGTATTCTTTTACCCAAATTACACAGAAAAAAAGTAGGTTTGCCATTTGTCCCATCGAATGTGTAATGAATGTCTAAGAAGAATGCGGGAAAGTGGAGGATGTACCATAATCACCAGGTAAGTCAATAGGATGTTGAGCTTAGGTTAATGAAAAAAAAAGCAAGAGGAAATTTGTTGCCAGAACGGTCTGAAGAACACCATTACTCAAGAACTTGGAATGTTAACCGCCACCAATAGCAGCAAAACATCAAATACGATACCTGTGACGGAGAGACTGGCTGCCACATCAACAACTTGCATTACGTAACACGGTCTCCTTCATGATGCCGTAACTATCACCAGCTTACAAAACTTACCTTGTCTGCTACATTAAACTTTGTAACTGACCAAAAAATCAGCACCATCTACCTTCTGCGCACGCACAACCTACACCACCACAACCTGTCAATACCACACTTCTGTAAGCACCCCTTTTGACACCGCATAAGAAGCCATCATCATTTGGCACCATCACCACACTCACAGCCCATATCACCACCATAACTACAAAGCACACCAGCCACTATCACCACAAACTTCAGTCATATTCACAGGCTCTTCCACCACTACCACAACTAACGCCTTTCATCAGTAAGCTCTTGGATCAATTACTACTCCCAGCATACTTCCACAACTCCCACTACCACCTACCATCACCGTATACGCCAAGAACACCACCATCTACCTCCACCACACTCACATCACTACCATTACCACACTAATGCACGCACAACTACCACCACCACCACCACTAAACGCACACCTCATACCACTGCCCCCTCACACATAAACGATAGAACGGCACCATTCATGCACATCCACGGTCACATCCACACCCATACACACCCCCACACCACCATCACCACCACGCACCAGCAACATCCCCACCACCCTCACGTCGTGCCATGAAACCACACCAATACAACCCGCGGCACCGCCTATCACGATACTCACAGTCTGCCAACATTTGTTTCTGTCACCCTCACATAAATCCCTAGTCTCATTACCAGCCACATCCTACACAACCTCCATCACTACAACTGGCACTCGACTTATCTGCTGGTGCAATAACAGTTTGTTTAATTTTACTAATGGCTCCCTGCGTGCCACTGAAGGTTAGTACAATGAACAGTTGCGTTCGTATGAAAGGAAATACATCTGTCCATTTTGTCTACTACATTGCTGGTGAGATGTAAGCTACTTCCTTTAGAGTCTGGTCCACTGATGATCAAAACACTGGGTGGTAAGTGAAAGTGTTCCACATTCAACTAGCACCGCACTGTGCATAATACAAGCAGATGTGCACAACTATTTATGAACGTTGCTGTATATGCCCTTTACCAATGATTAAATCGAATTTTATATATAAATTGTTTATCTTGGTGCCCATGCTAAGGTTCTTCACATCACTCTTTGATCATGCAGAGTAACTACGATGGTTTCAGTTTCATACTCGCAGTCAAGGGCATTTTGCATGCTTTGTTACCAGCGTGATTCAATTTCCTGAAAAATTTAGCAACCTCTGTCCATATCTAATGTCAGTTTTCTTATCAATCTTTTATATGATCTTTGCCCTACCAGGATCGTAGGTACAGGTGCTATTCCACTGTCCTGACATTTAAGACGAGGATGACCAGCCTCACTTTTCCCCTGAGTGGCATTATGTGAGAAATAAGTCCGAACCATTCCCCATGAAAACTCTTAGGTTCTCACCCAAACACCCTAACGAAATAAATCACCAGGCGTTTATTTAGTTACGCAGTTACCACCAAACGCAGTAAATGATGTCCTGGATTACAGGAAACCCTTAGGCTTTTTACTCAGTGTCGAATCCCCCTAAAGTGGCTCGGTGGATCGCTACCTACCACACATATTGATGTATAATATCATAATTATTTCCTCTCAATGCCAAAAACCTATTCAGACAATCTTCAATCCTCTGGCTGAATGAGGTAAGAAAAAATACATATCATGGCACAACTGGATCTGTGGATTTCGAAGAGAGAACTCGGCAGGTGTCAGACTTAGGGCATTTAAATGTTTGTCCAAGAAACAGCTTGTGCCAAGTTCATGGGGGATAAATAATAGGTTGAAATGAGTCGTGCATCTGTCGCTGCAGAAGGAGGCAAGTTATGTTTCTCCATGTGACAGACAGGGTACATGTTGTGTTGCCAGTGTGCAAGGCCAAGGAGCTCACCCACATAGGAAAGTGTATGATACGTGGAAGTGCTGGGCCTTACAGAACGTACCATCAAGTGTAGGTCTAATAAAAAAAAAAAAAGTGTTGCCTGATGCCACGACAGGGTCTCGAAGACAATTTCTCGTATGATCCGCGGCCTGTGCAGCGAATTATTTGTTATGAGTTGATGTCAAGTAAGACTGACCCTTCACTGGGAGGTACTAATATGCATGTTAATTGTTTAACAAATAAGGTAAAACGGTTCTCTCTCTCTCTCGCTCTTAACAAATAAGGTAAAACGGTTCTCTCTCTCTCTCGCTCTCTGTCTGTCTCGCTCACTCTAAAATAACTGACTAAACATGGGGGTAAGCGGACAGTGGGCATGTCAGGGAGTGAAGGGACAGTTGCTGACGGATTGGCTATCTACTACATGATGCCTCAGTGGTTTCCCGTCTTGCTGACTTACATCTTCTTCAGTCACTGTGATCATGGTGCTGGCCTAAGCATCTCGACCATTTAGACGAGGCCACGCGGTCAGCTGGGGAGGTTGAATTTTACTCACCAGTCGTCAGTATCGGGCCATTAGCGCGGACTCTATAACGCGAACGAGAAGACGAACGAACAGAAAACTGATTTGTCTGTCTCAGAAGTACTAAAGCCTCTAGAATGCCGCAACTAGTCGACCACACACTTCAAACATTAGTCCCTTCGCCTTAATACTATCCGGCTTTATTATTCAGTACCATAGATGTTGATGGAATGTTTCAATCGATTCACTTTATTCAAAATGACCGAAGACTATTGTACTCTGACTGATGTACTCTGAGTGATTTTTCGAACCGCTGGTGAAAGATGCAGCTCTTATCTTTCGTTACAAGAAGTCTCCCCTGAGCTGAAAAACACAATATGATGACTGAAAGAAGGAATTACATAACCTTTACACAGCGAAGGGTGAAAGACTTATCTATTGACCTTACAGACATCACTGGCTGTTGTGTTCCTGTATATCTCATGCCACATCTTGTACCATTAAAAACTCCTATCTTACAAAAATGTATTGTGTAGTTCATTGCCATACTGATTAGCCTCAGTCTCTCCCTATTTGATAACAGGGTCCAAATTTAATCATCACCATCACCATCAACAATCCACTCTTAATTCTATCGGTAAGGTGTCGTAATCATCTTTTATATTCCAGATGCTTCAATGCGATTTTTGTTATGTATCCGACTCTGGTCACTGGTGCATATATATTCCCACACATGTCACTACCTCGACGCTAACACTCACCGTCCATACTGAATACATGCAAGGGCTGTTCAATATTAGATCAGGAATGACTTCTCAGAGGCAAAAGGAGTAATGTAATCTTAAGCCAAAGTTAGAGGGTTAATTTCCGTCTAAGAGAAGGCTGAGGTATGACGTCAGTACTGGTTAATACACACACACACACACACACACACACACACACACACACGCACACACACACACAAATAAGAAACAAGAACAAACAAAAATAAATAAGACACAAGCACACACACAGAAAAAAAGAAACAAGAACAAACAAATAAGAAACAAACACACACACACACTCAAATAAGAAACAAGAACAAACAAAAATAAATAAGAAACAAGCACACACACACACACACACACACACACACACACACAAATAAGAAACAAGAACAGACAAATAAGAAACAAACACACACACACACACATTGTGCTAAAGAATTAGGAAGCTACGTGACTTAATTAGGGTACGGAAGGTACAAAACTGCTGCAGTCAGGTGAGGTCTGGCTTCTGTTTGGCAATGGATACCAAAAAAGGGTTTAGGGAATTTAAAGAGAAGAAAATCTATCTATCTATCTATCTATTGCCAGACGCCTTAATCCCGTGAAGGGTGGCCACAAACAAATCGCCTCCATGTGCTCTGTCTCCTGCCGTTTCACTGCCCTGCTCCCAGCTCACACCTCCCTCTCTCATATACCTCACCACTCCATCCCTCCATCTCCTCCTTGGTCTCCCCCTCCCTCTCTACCCCTCCACCTCACTCACATACACGCTCCTCGTCAGTCTCTCACCCTCCATCCTCTGCACATGGCCAAATCACCTTATAAAAATGGTGCAGTCTCTGTGTAGTTTGGAACAGGAGAAAAATGATGAATTGAACCCCACTTGGTCTGATGTACATATAACCTATACAATATATTTGAGCAAATTTGACCGCTGGGGGTACTCGACTGACTTGAAAAAATAAGTAAATATTTATATATCTATTCTTCACTTCTGTATTTATTTATTTTCATTTTTTTCCTTTTTATATTTCAAAAAAATCATATCTTTCGGAGTTGTCTCTATGGATCGATTTTGCCCCATCGTACGGAATAAAATTTTGTTGCCTACAGGCGATTTTTTCTTCCCTAAGTCAGATTTGGCGAGCTAGAGGGGTTAGATATACTACTGATTAATGAGTTCACTGCCGAAACTTATCTGGTGGTAACAGGAATAAAATGAAAAACGCACCATTTGTTTCCCGTATACTCTCAGTTTCTCTCGGAATCATATTACTTACTTGTTGCTGTAGTAATCATCATCATATCGTCAATCATAATCATTATCATCATCGTCATCATCATCTTCATCGTCATCATCATCATCATCATCAACATCAGCCTGCGTCAGCCTACTGCAGCATAAAGGTCTCCCCCCATCTTCTTCCGCTGTGGCCTATTGTTTGTCAGCTTATTCTATCCAATCCCAGCGAATTTCCTTACTAAGATAAGGCCCATAAAATTACTGTATTCGCTCGAGGCTCAATAAAAAACGACATGAATGGTGGCTGATGTCGAAAATATAGGATGATTTATAAGTCTGTGCGCGTTCTTGTAATACTGGTGCCTACAAGTAATGGTATAAATCACAATGTACTGTCTTCTTAAATGTGGTAATACACGGTGATTCGTCCGCCTGCTGCCATTTATATCTTGGGGTGGGTGGGATACATGAATATATTTAAGGCCGATTCCCTGTTGTAACCATGATTTATTTTCGCAAGAAGAACTGGAGACAAGGAAAGTTTCTACTCTTTTCTCAGCTTTGTCCTTCCATCCAAAACAAAAACAGGTACGCGTATGACATTTTCCTCCTCGTAACCAGAAACTGTTTATGACGAAAGAACACAAGACAGGGAAAGAATTAATTTAAATGTCGCTGACGATAATGGAAAATCTAATCTGAGATACGATAGGGAACCCATCGTAAATACTTTTCAGTATTACACCACAGGTTCCCAAATAAGGTTTGGCAGCACTAAAGACGACCCGTCCATTAGTTTGTTTTATCTATGGTAATACAGTGGGATTTATACATTTGCTACCATTCCTTAGTGCCCACAGGAGTGTTAATATTTTTAAAAATGACCCTGCATAACTTTCAGATGTATGGCAATAAAGGGCGATTCGTAATATTTATCAGTATTGTATCTTCATTCCCTAAGAATGTTTATCGAGGTATGAATCACCCTGTATCATTTTCATGCATACTGTAATACACAGATATTTCACGACTATGGCTCATATCCTCCATCATTCACTTCCACAATTTCTGTTGACAAAAAACAAACCCATTAGGCACACTGCCAAGTTGCAGGCTTAAAAAAACCCTGAAATGAAAAGGATATCTATGTTTGCCATCATATGACAATTTGGATTTTTTTTTTACATTGCTGAAGAGTCACAGAAGCCCAAACAATGAGTTATGGACACTAAATATGTGCATAACTAATTCCATTTCTCTGGTTGCATCTACTTTCGTATTATATTCCAGATAAAGCAAGGTTATATAATCCAGCTGAAGGTGAGTCTTGGGAGTCTGAGTGTAAGTACTATCAAAACTGACCCTCATATGGTCAGTGGTAGTTTTTCTCGCTTTCAGTCCAACGACGTCTTTATACTGTTCTTGCTCCCCCCGACGACACAGATAGACAGACAAGTCTCCCCCCCCCCCCTCTCTCTCTCTCTCTCTCTCTCCGCGGAAGTGGGTGTAAAAAAAAAAAATGGATGTTAAAAAAAAAAACTTTTGCTACTAACTGAAACAAACTGTTAAGGACAATGTCTTTTTCATGAAATACTGAAGTCTCTCTTCAGTCCATTATATATCTGTTCCTACCCTCCCGTTCCCTTCCCATCCCTTGACCACAGATGATGCCTTCTCATTCTGATATACTGTATAGTTATCACTGATTTTCAAAATCTTGTGAAACAGTTAAAACGAACACTGTATTTATGGCAGCAACGACCTGAGCATGACGACAAGACAAGTTTCCTATTTATTTTGAAAAGCATTACCTTCTTACATCGCTGTGTACTACTTATTTATTGATAGGCGTTTTGACGAATCATTATGTATTTTTTTTCAACAATAAGTACAAGAGTTTTCCTGTTATAATACTGTAAATTCCCCTTAGCCTGGCGGCGATTATCGTCCTTTAAAGAGTATTTTCCAAGCCTCTGTGGAAGAATGAGACAATCCTAAGAGTTTACATCCAGTCCATAGCGGTTGTTCGTGCTTAACACTGTATAGTTTTAGCTTCTTGTTACATCTCGGCATTCAAGACGGAGATGATAATTTTAGGCCAAGATAAAGTGAGCAGAGTAAAGCAGGGCGTAATGATTATCCTGTTAAGTCTGGTAACGGGACCACAATATTGGCATCCGATGGCTTTGATGATATTGATAGCGGCGGCGGATTAACCAATAATGAATAATTGGCCAGACGCACTGCTGCATCCTACACACTGAGTCCATCATTCATCGGTGTGGGGAGCACCGCCGCAGATGGCATCAGTGTGGTATTCACGGAGGTCTAGCAGGGTTTGGAGTACGTCTTCCTTAGCGAATACTGTACCTACTACATCTTAATATTATCTCATGTTACTTGTATCGTTTTACTAACAACATAATGTATTTCCGTGATATAAGAGGATATGATTACGCCAGAGGCAAATTAAATCGCTTAGGAAGAGGTGCTAAGGAATCTGCAAAGCCACGTACGGAGCTTTATACATCCCGCCAAGCCTGCACCTCATCCTCTGATATTCAACCCTTTAACTAGGTAATATCCAGATTGTGTTTTGTTCCGGCTAATGTCGGATCATTTATAGAAGCAGAATTATATATATATATATATATATATATCATTATTGTTACTGATGTTTTACTTCTTTTCCCACATTCGTGAGTACAAACAATCCGGAACAGGAATAGGAGACCATAGAAGAAGGAGGACAATCAACAAAGTGCCCAGTTATAATGGGTCACGCATCCATTCACTCATAACTGAAGCCTTCGAAATTCCTGGCTCCACCTCACAGGCCAAGCGATCCGCACAAAATTGCACTTTATACCTGCGGAATAGAGTCATTTCGTCGACTGGCAGGTAAAAAAAATAAAAAATAATGCAGCCCTTGTCATATGCATCTCAGTACATGAGTCATCCATTCTTTTCTCTCCTTTGTCATTTCAATTGATTAATCGGATTTTGTACCTTTCTTACACTCATTCGGTTACGTTATCCATCCACCTTCTTTTTTTGGCCTTTCATGTCTCCTTCTGCCCTTAAGCTCGTTCAGGTACAGCCTTTCACTGCCTGTATATACATCCATTCTTCCTCTGATCATCTAGGCACACTCTCCTCTTTCGTTTAATAGCAGAATTTCTTACCCAACATATTTTACGAATCCCTTCATTTTTTTATCCCATTCGATCTACGATAACGTGTTATTCTTTATATTTTTACTTATACGACATGACTGTAATCTGTGCATGGGAGACTTTTCGAAGTGAATGGATGAGATATAGGCTTCATCAACCCTTCCACTTCTCAGGGTCCTTCGAAGCTGATTAAACCCATCTTGAGGCAGCAAAAGTATAAGGAAAAAATATATAATCATATAAATTCAGTCAAGTAAACTATTTTTCAGTTTTTGTTTTACTAAAGCTGTCCCACACTCATGCCTCGTCTTTGTTTCATTTTCCTTCCTACTGCATAACCATTTCAAATACCCAATAACTTCTCCCTGCCCACCTACCCCATCCCCTAACTTTGCATTTCTCTCATCATCCTATCTCTCAACCTTTGTATATCCATCATCTTCCCTCAAACCTTCTATAAATTTCATCTTTCCTCCACGCTTGTGCTTCTCATCGTTCTGTCCCTCAAACGTCATATTTCTGTCACCTACCCATCCCTCACACATTGTAAAAATCTCATAATTGTTTCCCTGTTGGATTTCTTTCATCATCATTTCTCTCAAGCATCATAATTCAGTCATCTTCCGACCCCTCAAGCTTTCTATAAATCCCATCTTTCCTTCCCTCTTGTATTTCTCTCATCATCCTTCCCCTCAAACGTCATATATCCAACATCTGCCCTTCCTCAAACCTTGTATAAATCTCATCTTTTCTTCCCCCAAACCTTGCAATTATCTCAGTTTTCCATTCCTCAAGCCTCGTATTTACCTCATCTTCCCTTCCCCCGCCCTAAGCCAGCTCGAACACCTGATAACTTCCCCCTGGCCGCCCTTCCCATCCCCTAACCTCCACCATTCTCACCACAAATCGCTGACGCCCCCACAAAACATTTGATTAACCGGCCGTTTCTCCCTCCGGCTGTATCGATTCCCAATTAGGCAGCGTCTCGAGTCTCAGCCTGAGGATTAAGGCTGAGGCTGACCTGGTGTGAATAGCTTTGGTGTCGGGTATTGTGCTGGGTTCCGCGTATAGGATTCCTTCATTATACTTACACACATTACTCATTCTGAATGTCTGTTTCCACTGAAGTCTGTTGTACTGGGTTCTGCATATTGGGTTCCTTATTTGAACCCACAAATAATACATTTTCGTAATTTATTTCTCCTGGACTTTGCTGTCACGTATGTTCGAAGATGGTTGTATTGCCATATGTTTCACTAAAGGGTCATATGATCATTAAGATATTTGTGGTTAAAAATGAAGTTACACGTTTTATAGTTTACACTTTCTACTTAAAAAATAAAGCTGATTAAATCTGTATGATAAATAAATTTGTCAGAATAGTAGTAGTAATAGTAATAGTAGTAGTATCGGTAGTAGTAGTAGTAGTAGTAGTTGTAAAATATATTTTTTAAAATAACAATATTACTAATAATAATAATAATAATAATAATAATAAAATACTTTGGGGCAAAACGATTATGCAGTCAAACATGTGCGGTTGGAACGACAGTAAAATCTCATAACAAATCCAGGTCTTAAATGCACTGAGCAATAGATAACACCTTTCTTAATGGCTGTAATGGCGCCTGCAGGATTAATAAGCGCATCGTGCAGTGATAATTAGAGAGATCTTTAAAAATATGCCTTCACACAGGACATGGGCAGAAATTGTTGGAGGAAGTTTGCGTATAAACCTGAAGTATTCTTGCACAGCGATGTTTTACTCTCCTTTTTGCTGTTTTTAGTTACAATCTTTTTCAATCAGTTCCCTACAATAACAGCCTATATATATTATTTTCATTTCTGTCTAGTTATTTTATTTAGCATATATACGACTTTCCCTAAATGAAAGATTAAAAGCACTCACCATTAACTCCTTCGCCATAACAACCCAAGTATTTTACCTGAACACTTTTAT
>JAGKTI010001906.1:20388-40023 GCA_018397915.1 Birgus latro | reverse complement strand
CCTGGGGATTACACTCTCTGTCTACGGTTCAATATCTGGGTGTTTCGACTTCTTACCGCTGTGGTGTACCTTCTACCACAGACGGACCACGATGAGGACCGTAAGTGTGTGTGTGTGTGTGTGTGTGTGTGTGTCAAAATCCAGGGGTTTCGATGGCGAGTGAATGCGTGTTTTGTGGCTCATTTCACCAGGCATACTGTTGATTAGTCCCCCTTATATCGTGTCTCTTTCTTATCCTGCCTTCTGAACCTTCTTTCACCACATATTTAGGTGGAAAAACGAGTTGGGACGATGTCGATACTAGTGAGACAACTTCCATAGAATATTTTATAACTCTGCCTGCCCTACAACAGTTGGCAAAACCCCATCAGTGACAGGTGACAGGCCTCGCTATGAATTACTTCGTTATTTTTCACTCACATTTTGCCCCATATCCAGTATGCAAATGAAAATTAACATGAACATTATTCATGACCTTGATTTACATTTTAGTGATACTGTATTTTGATAATGATGCAATGCTTTTTGAGATACTTACATGTATGTGGTCAGATAAGGGGCTTAAATAATGTGTAAATGAATGTCTGGTTCATCTGACTGAGCATTCCGCCACTGATAATTCACCCAATTCCTTACTTTCCTGTTCATTGCTTCAGAAGCCTATCTCACCCCATCCAGAAATAGAAAAAAGACGGTCATGACGATGATGACAACGACAACGATGATGATGGTAATGGCGATCGTGGGTGCTGATGCTGAAGATAATGGTGGGTGTGATGATGGCGATGGTGATGAGATGATAAGCGTAATCATCTCCCAATCTAAATTCACAACCATCATGCCCCTGTCTTAAAACGTACAAGGTTCTTTGATAAAGGTAGGGGTGAGATTAAACCTTCATTAATCCTTCCATCCTATTCATTTTACCTTCTCGTTTTTTAACGTTTTGCAGACGAAATACGATGTGCATATGTGATTCTATTTCTTTTCGTACGAGTTTATAAAGGGGAAGGAAATCCACAGTGGCGAAGCGTTAAAAAGTATCGTGTATTAAGTTTTTAACAACATATTTACCATACGCTCAATGAATACCATTGGGTACAAATATCATATCTTTCCAAGTAAAGGATATACAAGCTGACGAACTGCTCCCTGGCACAACCTGGGAACGAACTTGCATCCTTTCAGACAACAGACGTTTCTCCAACCACACAACTACCGGTCTAACCCCTCTCAGTTCAGCTGATGGCCAAATGTTGTCAGATTACAGGGTCTTTTTGGCTAGTAACAAAGGTGGCTCATTCCTACCTCAAAACCCAGGCTCATCGATTTTCATGCAACCACGACTTTGCTATCAAGGTGAGGTAGTGACCCAGTTCCGTCAGGTGAAAGTAAACTAATTATACCACTATCTCTTGAGCAGATAAATCAAGACGTCGAATTTGAGAGAGATCAGCCAGGTGTCTGAACATATACCAGTCCATAAAAAGGCAATGGGAAATGTCAGTGGCAATTCTCGGCAGGACATGCAGTAAGTCAAGAGTGAGAGCAGTGGAAATGAGTTATTCGAGAGGAGCATGTGGAGTCACTTGGAGAGACAGATTGACAAATGAGGAAGTGAAGGAACGTTGTGGTGTCGATGTGAATGTGATAGGAGCGTTAAGAGAAACACACTGAGGTGGTTTGGGCATGTGGAGAGGATGGAGGGTGAGAGACTGACGAGGAGAGTGTATGTGAGTGAGGTAGGGGAGAGGGAGGGGTAGGCCAAGAATGAGATGGAGGGATGGAGTGGAGAGGTATATGAGAGAGGGGGGTGTGAGCTGGGAGAAGGGCAATGAAATGGTGGGGGACAGGGTGACATGAAGGCGATTTGTTTGTGGCCACCCCTTACGGGATTAAGGCGTTTGGCAATAGATAGATAGACAGACACGTAGTGAATCGGTGCAGGGCAGATTTGAACATGTTAGAACAGAACACAAGTCAAAACACAGCACAGGTCAGAGCAGAACACATCAGCAGAGGACACGAGAACACATGTCAAAGCAAAACATGTCAGAACAGAACACATGTCAGAACAGAACACATGTCAGATACGAACGCATATCAGCAGAGGCCACATGTCAGAACAATGTACATTTCAGAGCAAAACATGTCACACAAAACACATCTCACACAAAACTCGTCAAACAGAACACGTGTCAAAACAGAACATGTTAGGACGGTGTAGGAAAAGACAGGTGTCATGTTAGACGGAGTAGGTGAGAGGAGAGAGGTTTGCGTAATACTGTCAGACGGAGAAAAGGGCAGATGTCAGTACTGGAAGTGAAAGGTGTTATGTTAAAGCAACGGAATGTCGGTGTTTGAGTGAGGAAGTGAAAAGTGTGAATAGGGGTGAGAAATGTGCAAGACGGTACGGCAGTAGAGGGTGCAAGGGTAAGGTAATGCAAGGTGTACTAGTCAGGTAGTTGTGAATGCTCAAGGGTAAGGCAGAACGAAATTAAGTTAAGGGCATGAGAAAGCTGATTTAAGACAGTCTCACTTGTAAGAGTAAGGCAGTATACTCGTCAGGTGTAACAACAATGCAGTATAAAGTACAACAGTAAGGCAGTATAAGGTCTAATAGTAAGACAGTATAAGGTGTAGGAGCAAGGCATAATAAGGTGTAAAAGTAAGGCAGTATAAGAGGTAATGGTAAGGCAGAATGAGTTGTATGAGCAAGGTGGAATAAGATGTAAGAGCAAGGCAGTGAAAGGTATAAGAGTAAAGGAACTAAAGTTGAAAAAGTAAGGCAGTATTAGGTATCAGAAAAAGGCTGTATAAGGTGTAAGAGTAAGGAAGTGATAGGAATAAAAACAAAGCAATGAACGTTGAAAAAGTAAGGCAGTATAAGGTATAAGAGTGAGGGAGTGAAAGGTATAAAGGTAAAGCAAACAGCGTTGAAACACTAGCGCAGCATAAGGTGTAAGAATAGGGCACAGGTGTAAGAGAAAGGATGTGAACTGTGTAAGAGAAAGACAATACTAAAAACAGTAAATGATGTTATGCGTGAGGGAATAGAAAGCTGCAAGAGTAAGTTGTAATTATGCTCTGTATATGTGGTTAAGTATCAGATTTTTTTTTTTTTTAATGCAAGGAAGAAGGAATCAGAGGCCATGGGCAGTGAGACGTTGGCTTAATTATGAGGACATTCGGCGACTGTGTATGCGCTTTCTTTTACATATCTTTGGATTATAGATTACCTAGTAGACGGTAGTTCATTTTCTGCTTCTACTATAAAAATGTCCATGTTTTTTCTCTCTAACAGGCATGGTATTTTTTCCATAATTTTCTGCTGTGTTTACTGGATGGTGTAGTGGGTGGAGGATTGCCTTATCGATCATATTCTCTTACAAGTTGGTTAGATCCTAGAAGATTTAGTTAATTTTCCAACAGATATGCTCATCATGGGCCCATAGGCTCCTGTTATCTGCAATTCCTATGTACTCCCATATACTCATGTTTTAGAAGTCTCCCAAAGTTAAATAAATTGTCTGGCAGTATAGCAAGATTTCAATACAAAATCCGTACTCGGGTTGAATGGGCTAATCCTCAAAAGCTCTCATCCTTAAGCACTTTACTCCGATGACGTCTTCCCTAATACGTCAGAGGCTTTTATTCAGCTCAGGGCACACTTCAAACTGCTGTTAGATATAGCCTTCAATAACCCCTTCAGCATGACCGGTCTCCCATTATCAAAATCGTCTGGAAGTAGCGAAAACAAACTAAAAGCTAAGAATTCAAGAGACGACCTACTTTACCGAGAGAAATAATATAATCTGACCAAGGTAACAATGAAATAAAGATGCCATATTCTGTAAAGATTAATGGTGACTTAACTCGCTCACCATAAGAGGTGTCCCCTAAGCCGAATGGAATCGTCAGCTGTTAGCCAAAATTAAAGACCACTGTAGTAAATTGGAAAACGACCTCAAAACTCATATATCTCTTCGCTTTCACCAGTAATCTGTTATATGAATACTGCAGTAACTCAGCTCCCTCCCTGTCCCCCGAAAAGACGATAGTGGACTAACGATAAAGGGCAAGTCTGTGGTTTCCCTGGAGCAACGACATGCAGAAGAAGAAACAACGACAACAGCAACTTCCACTACATCACCAGACCACCTCACCTCACATTATTGAAGTGGTTGACATTTATTTATGTGCTTTCTTCCATTCTGGTCGATATCACTCACGCAAACAACACCGAAGAGAATCATGATATGGAAAATGCAAAGTAAATTTCCTGGGAAACTGTTAAAAATCCTCGTAATCTGACCAGAGCAAAGTACACTAAAAAGATACTTATCTTCCTCAGGTTGAGCGAATAGATACCGGCAAAGTCGCATCATCTAAGAAACGCATAGAAGACATGGGACTTGTTGTGGTTCGGCCACTAAATTTTCTTGAGATGGATTGAAGAAAGTTGTTTCTTTGCCTGTATCGTAATATGCCGAAAACTTACTCGGGAAGAGCAATGTAGTCCCTAATACTGTCATGACAAATGCTTAACCATATGACGAAGACAGGACGTGCCTGGTTTCTCCATATCGGACCTTTCTACCCTCTTAAATGGCTGACAAAAATCTTTCACTTGCCTTTCCCTCCTCCGTATAATCTTTAGCAATACGAGTGATAGTGCTATAACCATCTCTCCTAATAATCCCACCACACTCCCCACTAATTCTTCCTCTGATCCCTCCCTCACTAACATATTACCCCAAACATCAGACAACATCTCATTTCCTTCTATCTTATCCAGCTAAACTAAATGCTTCTTCGCTGTAAATCGTGCACCTCGTCCCTCGTAAACTATGTCCTTCATTCAGCTCAACGCTAAGCCTATCTGTTTTACCGGTTAAGCTCTTAATTCCCGTCCCATTAATCATATCAGTTTTCTTTCACCGTCTCATTTGCCTGTCAGGTCCCACTCACGATCCACTACTATATTACTTAGCGACACTCATTTACTCCATAATCCACCTACATAAACTAGACTTATTCTTTTTCGAGGTTTACTCGTTGGAGCACGTAAATCAGTCACACTCAGGTGCTATATCTATCGATCTATCTATTCATCTACACACACACACACACACACACACACACACACACACACACAATGGTGTACCCTTATAGTCTAATTATAACCCAGTATTTTGTTTTTAGAGGTATGAAGACCCATCTACGTCTCTGAACTACTTTCACCATAAATATAATCACATTATCATTGAGTCAATACTCATTTCTCACATATTTCTTCATGATCTGCTTATCAGTTTTTAGCAACTCGGTGGATAGCCCGAACAGTGAAACAATCAGACAGATAGACAGTAAGATAGACAGAGAGACAGAGAATGAAAAATGCCGCCTATTTGTTACGAAAGTTGACAGTCAACCAGTTATTACTAATCAATAACCTATCGTTCATACCGTACCTCACATGACCACTGGGTCTTGTATCCAGCATCGATATTTGTATACTCATTCCATCTAGCCACATCACCCTCCTTCCACTGCCTCACAAGCGCATCAAAATTACTCGGTTATCACGCCTTCCACTCATTTTAGCTTCCCTCTGATATGGCATTCACTCAATAATACTCACCATCTCCTCCTTCTAATAGCTCAGCACTCTCTCATATAAGACCTAAATAAGTACCCCAGCTGTCCTCGTCAAGTCCCATCCATTACTTCGTCCAACAACTAGATACACATCGGTCACTTCATTCCTCCTCCTGAACTCCCACCCCACAGTCACTCTCCAAAAACAATAATCCATTACACTGTCTGATCAGGTTACGTATCAGCCACCACCCGCGCACGTCATCTCATCACCCATCCACCTTACTACCACGCATTGTTTCGTCCGTTCCTTAAGCACACATTCACCAGTTGAACCAATCCCCTGAAACATCGTTAATCATTCTCGCTACTCACTGCTCCACCTCACTCTCACAATCACTGAGGGCGAAGGCTGCGGCTGCGCACAGTCACTCAAAATTCCACTCACAAGGGTTCCCCCATGCATGCCTCCAGGCAGATGATCGCTCCTCTCCCGCCTGACAGAAACGGTCGACTTGCTGTACTACTGTAGTGTGGCCTTCTCCTTGGTCTCCATGCTGGGTTGACTCTTTCAGATATCACCCAACGAGAAAATCAGCCTCAGGGAGACCCATCACTTGCTCATACGGCTGGAGTTAACGTTCATGTATTGTGCAGGTACGAGGCATCCACTCGATCACATGGAATAATAACTCATTACGCACCAGGTCGTCCGAGTGATGCCCCATAATTCTGGGTAGGACTTAAACCCAAAAGAATTCAATCTCCTCTCCAAAATACTGTTTACTAGTCATAAAGTAAGACAAAATGAACCTCCACCTTTAAGCTGCAAGTCTTCTTTCTGTTACCCAACCAGTGAAAACGCCAAATATTGGAAATGAGTACTTCCAAGGCCATTAGCCACCCGTCAGCCTTCAATAACATCCACAGATTTTTTCAGCCAATGGGGCAAATCCTCGTCTTTATTCATCTTTCTGCACTACGATCTACTATTCGTCAAACTCGATACTTCACCCATTCACCTTATCTATAATCCATTGTTTCGTCCACTCAAAGCACATCTCTCACCTCATTCATCTTTCCTTTCTATCACCCACCTACCCACGTCTCACTTATCCCCTCATTAATTTATCAAAACACATTCAATACTCCAGTCATTGCCTGACCTACAATCCTTCAGCCACCTAACTCTGTGCTCCATTCGTCAACCTCAGCTTTATTTCAGTACCTCCGTCAGCCTTCGAAAACAAGACACACTCCACTTCAATCACTGTCCTGTACTCCAGTAAATATCATCCACCCATCTTCCACTCAGCAAGCAACTCCTTCTCCTAATTTATACTCCTTTACATCCGTCCGTCATTAATCTAACTCAGTGCTCCACCCATCCACCTCGACAATCATCCACTACTTCGTCCACTCATCTTAAATCCTCCACTTTGTTCATTCTCTTGGGCGATCATCGTGAATTCACTTAAATATCCCCTCCATTCAACTTCCGTTATCACCCACATCCTTTTCCACCCATCAAAAACGTCTTCGCCACTTCATCCATCCTCCTTAACCACCATCAGTCAAACACAGAGCTCAGGTATCACTTCAACTCATCACTGTCATTCATTACTTCGCCTGCTCATCAAGAACACATTCGCAAAATCATTCATTCCACTAAGCACTATCCATCATCCCCTTGACTCAGTACACCACGCGTTCACTTTTAACAATCCATTCACCCGTCATGAACTAATGCAAAACATTCGTTCTCTCTGCCACTACGTAAAACCACTCATGACTTCCAACAGTTAGCTGAGGGTTCACTGGCGGCACCCCGACACCCAGCACCGCACTCGTTCACGCACAAACGTACCCACTCACACACGCTCACTCACTTGCTCACTCGCTCGCACGCTGACACTAACACACGCAGGCATCCAAGTGCGCACACACACAGACACAACAGCACTCATCTATCTCGCCTGGCATGCTAACACTCTTTCACCAACCTCATCTTGCTCTCCTGCCGCGTCTGCAATATGATGCCACGTAACTCTGCACTCCCAAAAGTAATTACAGGTCTGCTATACCCATTTTTTCCCACCCTGATGTATTGCCTTCTCTGTAAATCTTTATCATTCGAAAGCGTTTTTCATACTGCGTATATTCTTTTTAATTTTCATTTTGGAGGGTTTTATTTTGTTGCTCCCGAGAGAATTAATTTCCATTCTGCGCTTCCGTGCCTTTTTTTTTTTTTTTTTTTTTTTTTTTTTTAAGCAGGGTCCACGCTTACTCGACTTTTCCGTCAGGCGTTCTGGCAGTTATCTTCTTATAATTTCAGTTCAGACAATAAAGCATTACTAAAGCCACCGAAATGTACACCTACGCAGGTTAACTTGTCTGGGATTAATAAGTGTGTGTGGGAGTGTGTATGTGAGTGAGGTGGAGGGGGGAAAAGGGAGGGGGAGGCCAAGGATGAGATGGAGGGATGGAGTGGAGGGGTATATGAGAGAGGGGGGTGTGAGCTGGAAGCAGGGCAATGAAATGGTGGGTGAGGGCGACATGGAGGCGATTTGTTTGTGGCCACCCCTTACGAGATTAAGGCGTCTGGCAATAGACAGACAGAATAATAAGGCAGGAAGTGCGAGTAATTATGGTGGGGAAAGTTGTAAACGTTTTTATATTCAGGCTCTGCCATTTTTATGTAATTATAAGCAAGTTTCATTCATTATCAGGATGAAATTTTAAACACTGGTGCATCTCTTGGAGTGGTCCGGGCAGTCAGCCACTCTTTAAGGATTTTTTTTGAAGCCCATGAAGCCCCGTGTGTCTGCCTTAATGGTCTCGATTCTATTAAGGACTTCTGAACTTGTTTATTTAATTTTTACAGGCACCATATCATTTTACCCAGCTTAGGAGAGACTGCAAAGGCTAGATACCGCCAACACCTTCACTAATAAAAGCTCCTCAAAGATTAAAATGAAAAAAAAAGTCGCCTGTTGGTGCCAAGAATATAACTCTATCGTGCTGGGAATGTTAGGCAAGTTGTTTACTCTATCAAGAATTAGCCGTGAATGGCACCGAGAATACCTATCCTTTTCAATTTAGGATTATGCAAATATTACTGAATTTACGAAACTGTGCTTAAGGCAAAATATTACTACATTTTGCTTAATCTGACACTAAGATGCAGGGACTAAAACAAAGAGACTTAAGGACTAGAAGACTGCTACATATATCCAAAGAGAGACTAATTTAAAAGAATAGCAACGCATTGTAAGTGATATTGCTTCTCTTACGCTCTTTGGGTACACACCGAGGTATGGATACTCATTTAACTACTTCACTCTCTTGACGCATTTTATATTCTGTTATTGCAACCATAAGATTTTACTCAACTCTGGAGAGACTTTCCGGACTGGAGGAGTTAACTGTAAGGTTCTTCTGTCCTAAATTAAATATAATCGTTTGTTAATAGCACGAGGAAAATAGAAACTACCTCACCGAACTGCATAGGTTTAAAAAGAACGTGTTTTCACTATATTATAAAGGGGTATGATGTTGCTGGAACGCGTACCATGCATAAAGGAGAACATTATCACCTACGAGTGTGAAGAAAAGTATGATACAAAAGCACAGCTAATAATACACACAAAATTGTTAGCGTGATAGGTTTAACGCTTTTAATCCTGTGACATTGCATATTATTCTTGTTACCTTCAGACGATTTTTCTCAAGTTAGGAAACATCTCTCGTACTGAAAGGATAATTGAATCTTATATCCAACCCTCTCAACCATAATTCTCCCCTATCCTGCTTTAGATCGTGTTAGAGCTGTATTCTCGTGCGGTTAGGAAGGTACTAACACCTCTGCTTAATTGGCCTATTTCTGCAGCTGCTCCGTTAATAAATTCTTGTCTGTTATTCATGCAGTCAATATCGATATTAAAAGGATACACGAAGCAAAAAAGAATATTAATGGGTAGTATGGAAAATTAGTCGTTCGGGAAGAGGTGTTAGGGAACCACCTTACCAGACAAGCATACGAGGCTTTGCGTGCCATGAAAAATAAAAAAAATAAAAAAGATACCATCGTTGTGAAAAAGCTGAGGCAGGTTTGAGGGTAGGAAGGTTTAAGCCAACCAAAATGTTGCCATAATCGGAAGAGTAAAAACGAAATTAATAGGCAGAAGCTCAAGTGGCAAGAACACTGAGGAATTATTTTATGATGTACAAGGAGATGGCGTGGAGTAGATTAAAGGAAAGGAGCATTTATAATTTCCAGGCTGAATACTAAGATGTGCATACAAAGAGACGGCTAATGCTGTGGACGCTAAAAAGGTTTGGGTGTGGCAAAGTTGGGAGCTAAAATGCGGGATAAGTATAATTCTCGTGTGCTTTTTTACGAAACGGAAGGAAAGGAGAAAACACAGAGGAAACAGATGATGAAAAGAGACGTGAGGGAAGGACTGAAGAGAATGGGAAGAGAATAGAAGAATGAGAGAGAGAGGGGGGGGGGAGAAACACAGAAGGCAAGAAAGGTGGATGAGAAGAGTGGAAAGGAATTAAGAGAAACGTAACAGAGAAGTAAAGAGCTGTAGGAGAAGAGAAACGAATGAAAAGAGAAAAACGGAGGAAGAGAAGAACAGGAAAACCTTGATAAAAGAGAAAAGCCATGAGAAGAAAATCATGAAAGAGAAGCGTGATGGAAAGCCAGAGGAGAGACAATGTGAAGGATGAGTAGGAGACAGGACGAAACGTGAGGAAAGAGGAGCAGCAGAGAAAGGGGAAGAAATCTGGGGCAAGAAAACCACGGGAGACATTTAAGAAAAGATGGAGAAACGTGAGATAAGAGAAACGATGAAAGAAGAACGGGAAGAGAGAGGCAAACGTGAGAAGAAGGAAAAAGGAAGAAACGAAAAAAGGGACGCAATACCGAAGGCAGCGGGTGTGATAGTGGTGGATTGTGCTGGCGGGAGGAGGGTGAGTATGAGAGGGGGAAAAGGTTGAATACAGGAATCACTTATAACGTTAACAATGGCAGTTTCGGTATATGTGACGCCCTATTAAATTATTATCCTTGCTATTAGATGATTTTATTCAGCTCAAGAAAATGTCTCGTACTAAAAAGGCTTATTAATTCTTGTTCTAACACTTTCAGTATGACAATTCTAGTCTCAGCTAAAAATTATCGTCTGGAGAAGCAAGAATATGCTTAAAAAGGCATCCCCTAGCTCAAAGGGCTGTATTTAGGGGCAACAGGGGAGCATGTATTCTATAGAGATTTATTTTGGGTGGGTGGATGCGAAAGGAAACACAGAATATATATACAGATGGGGAAGTATATATTTTCATTGCCCATAGTGATATCTTAGGACCATATTCTAATGTGGTATGGTGTTTCGTTGAATGTAGTGATTTATTCTGCATAAGAGAAAAACATTCTTTTATGCTATTTATAATATTTTTCTATCGACAAAACACAGAAGAGGACGTTTGGGTAAAGTCTTCCACTACATCGCTAAGAAATGCGTGTTTCAAAATCTCTAAAGCCACTTAAAAAACGACCTCAGAGAACTTCTGTGAGTGAGCGGAAAACTGCAGACTCGTGGGACAACGGTAAAGTGAAGAGACTGTGCAGATTCCAGGTGTGTATAGTTGCATATATATATAGATATTTTTTTACATCCTAACCGGCACGGGATGATGGAAAAAGTCCAAACTCCGTCTAAAATACTACTGAAAATGCTAATGGTAATGCTCCTGCTGCTAAGGATAATAATAATATTAATAATAATAATAACAATAATAATAATAACTAAAAACTACTCAGAGAGAGCATTACCTCCGCCAATGCCACGCCATTAAACAGGATCCGGATCCGGACCCGTTGAGATATTATGTGGTGTACACAGGATCCGGATCCCCCCATCAAGTTTAATCAATTGTTCCTTGATCCATGGTCCACTCTTCCACACAATTTTATTGACATTCATTGAGAGCTTTTGGAGATATTGTGCGGGATACACAGGATCCGGCTCCGAATCCAGATCCGCCTCAAAATTTCATGAACTCTTTCTTGGCCCATGGCCCACCCTTCCACAATATAACATTGATTTTAAATGAGAACTTTTGGAGATATCGTGTGGACCAAAAAACAAACATAGGTGAATATATAACGTCCTTTAACTTCTTTGGCAGAGCTAATAATAATGATAATAATAATAATAATAATAATAATAATAATAATGATAATAATAATATTAATAATAAAAATAATAATAATTATAAATTATTATTATTATAAATTATTATTATTATTATTAATGAAATCCGAAAATAAGGAATCTACTTTTCAATACAGTGGCTTGGATGGTTACGGAAGGCGTATTTCATGGATACAGTAAATAATTTACAAGTCGCTAAAAGCATCCACAATTCATGCATACAGTAGAACAGCGAGTATATTTGCCAAAATGGAACTAAAAAGCCTTCGAAGAAAAAAATGAATCAAATTTTTCCCACAAGCTCAGAAGAGAAAAAGAGTGCTGCAGTACAATACCACAGCTGGCATGTTGTACTGTGTAGCAGACGTATGATCAATAAATCCAATTATTAGCTTCACGGCTCAGGACACTAAACGAGGGTGCGTCCGAGGATCATTTGTGGGGGTTCTAGAAAGACCCCTGTAACTGCCCTGGGGTCTGGGGGAAGGGGGGGAGATGGTGCAAAGGGCTAATATTAAAACGTTTGCTCAGTAATAACTCATTTACTCTATAACTCAGTGACAAAGGAGTTTCTTGGCCGACAGCTACCATCAAATGTTCAGAAATCAGTCATATTATACGACTGTTCGTAATTTTGTATATTCACGTTCATATTCTTCATATTTTTAGCCAAAGGGCTTTATTTCGGAATTTTTGCTGCCTTGCAAGACACTATTCAGCTTGCGACGGAATTTTAAAACTGAAAGGTTAAAAACTTCCTTTAACCCCATCACAACTAGAAATTCTTACTAACTTCAACAAAACCGTCTGGTGGTGGTATGGGTAATTCTACACTGCCATCGTAGTGAAGAAAGCCACAACATTGGTCTGTAAACTCTAATTAAACAACCTCGCTTTCACCGCTACAAAGCTGCACCATGTTGCTGTCATTCTTCACCACCACCACCACCATCATCTGTCTACCTCCTCCTCCTCCTCGTCATCGTCTTCTCCATCATCGTCAACATTATCATAAATCGTCATTTTTTATTATTTATTATTCCTGCACTGGGCAAAAATCTCAACTGGAAAAGCGAAAAAAAAAACCTTCCTGCCAGTGAAGAAACTCCGAGAGATATTAGAAAGGTAAGAAAAAGTTAAGCAACTGATTTTGTCTTAGCCTGCACAGTAGAGAGAGGGAGAGGGAGAGAGACAGAAAGAATTAAAAAAATACTGTGACTAGCGATCTGGACATCTGAAGACCAATCACAACATCTTTATTAGTGAGAAGATTGGACAACCAAGCCAAAAGTGTAGAGGCACCTTGGAAAGTAATGACTATCGTTTACTCGTATGACCGAGTGAAATGCTTAGGCCTTAACCCTTTACCGCAGCATCGCAGGAATACGTGCCGTTTGGGAGCTTTTTCATAGGCTGAAAAAGAGGACACCGTCAACTTTGAGGCAATGAGTTTCACGACTATGAGCTGGTAGGTGAAGGGAGGTACACTTGGTGGTCATGAACTAAAGTACATAGACATTTCCCTGCCAGCTGTTGTGATTGGTGTTATGTGATAGGTTTCAATAAGACAGCAATATGAGAAATCAAAAGAGTATGAGAGGGACAAATACTCTCTAAGATTAAAAGATGAATGAGAAATTTAGAAAGTAGGTCACAATGCTGACAGGATATTGCCAGTGAACTTCTGATGCTGCACATTCTAAACCAGTCTTCCTCTCTCTTAGGCATTATCATTCACTTAAACAACTAGTGGTAGGTGGTGGCGACCATCATCCACTCACGTGATGTAGTGCTGCCAAATTCTCCTTTCACCAGTATCATCACCCGTCCCCGCCCACTCCGTTTATCTGTTTATTTGTTTTACTGTCAATCTGTTAACAACTTTTCGCGAAAACTACTGGTGCGATTTTGACTAAAATTACAGGGATGATGGGCTATGACCTTCCGATCACCTGATTAAATTTTGGGCCAAATTGGGTCAAGACCCAAGCTGTAGGCCTTAAAAATGTTTTTAAAAAACGCTTTCTCGCCATAACTCCTTTCATATTTGTCATATCGACATGCAACCAAAACTTAAAGGTGCATCTCTTAAATCTGCATCCTATAACATGCCTCATTACAACAGAGGGGTCACCCCCTAGTTAGCGGTAGGGGAGTCAGTGTCAGGTGGGTCGTGCATAAAATTTAAAAGGGCATAAAATCGTCAGTTTTCACCCGATATACTTCAAATTTGATGCGTGACATCTCTGATTAGATAACCTGTTGTGTTTATACGTCAGTACTAAAATGACTGCAGAAGACGGGTTTGCTGTGCCTTGGCACCGCTTCTTGTTCTTTTCTTCTTCTATGCCTGCCATCCTCTTCCTGTTTTTCACATCCCTCGTGTAATATTTTATTACTCTTTTTTTCCAGCTTCAGGTGTCACTACACTGAATGACAAGCCTAATCATATCCTGTAATCCTGGAAACCATTTACAACGCTGGCTAGTAAGCATATGACCAAATAACGGGGTGATGTGGACCCTACTGGGTGGGGAGAGACGCAATTACGGTGTCCGTCCGGGAACCAAACCTCCACAGCCTTCCTTATGCCTCGACACTGTCCATCGCACGGGAAAACCAGCTGACTGAACAGGAAGGCACTGCAGGGGCGGCTGCTTGCCTGCAGTTGATAAGTCTGCTCGGGCATACAGACCAGGGTTACTCAACAACAACAACAACTAAAAGACTGACTTTTTAATGGTGCTGGAGACGTTCTCATTCACACAGCGGCACGAATATGACAGTTATGCATGCACTCCTCACCTCGCTCCCTACCCCTCTTGAGAAGGATGGTAGACCACAGGAAAAGGGCAACTTACGCCTGCAGTCCACTGAGTTCACATCCAGAAGAACCTTCGGTCACAGCAAGAACAGCAGAAACTAACTTCTGAACACAAAGTGGTAAAATATATGTCTCCATTAACCCCCTTAGTACTCCAAGGGTCTGAAAAGTTGAAAAAATTCGTCTGGCATTAGAGAGAAAGATATATTTTGCACGTCTTCGCACTAAAGTGTTTAAGGGTATTTACTGATCTAATAGTAGGGCTCAGAAGCAACAACTTACGAAGACAAATGCCTTGCACAGTTAATTGTTATGGGAAATTTTACGAAGCCTGCACACAGAGCTTAGGCTGCCTCAGGTCATAAGAAAATTTGTGTGTCTGTGTAACAAAACCCATTCAGTGTAGCGACATAATTCGTATTTTGTTCTTTTTACCTCCAAACACTCTTATTCTGAAGAAATATTATATAATTTATTGTTGTAATCTCCGGGCAATCATATTTTTTCAGGATATGTAATTTGCTTTTAGTTTTTTTGTTTTTTTACGCAAGAAAGAAGGAACCAAAGGCCGGAGTTGTTTTTACCACCTGACAACTTACTAATTCCTTTAAAATGCATCTACATGAAATACATAATGGAAGCTATATCAAAGTCCTTGCATTCGAAAAGAATTAAGGCTAAAATACTATACAAGTAATCAGAGTAGCGAGTAAAAGACGCCACATGAGTGAAGGGGTCAAGCGCCATCCCACATTACCCCTTGCGAAGTATAGGGTCCCAAGGCTAGGCTCCCTTCAATCCCAGGATGTCATTTGCGTTTTACTCAGGAGTGAATCGTTGAAGAGGTTAATGAAGGCTTACCAAGACTTTCAGTTAGACAGTTCTATCCTGAGCTGAATACCGTCATTAAGAGGTGCCAAGAACAAACTAGAAAGCATTTACACAGCGTAGACTTCCGCCAATGTCACTGCCATTAAAAAGGATCCTGATCCGGATCCGTGGAGATATTGTGTGCAATACACAGGATCCGGGTCCGCTTCCAAATTTAATCAGTTGTTCCGTGACCCATGGCCCACTCTTCAACAAAATTTTATTGAAATTCACTGAGAACTTTTGGAGACATTGTGAGGGATACATAGGCTTAGGATCCGGATCCGGAACTGGATCCACCCCAAAATTTAACAATTTTTTTCTTGATCCGAGGCTCACCCTTCCACATAATTTCATTGAAATTCATAGCGAAAGCTTGGAGATATTGGGCGGGATACACTGGACCCGGATCCGGATCCGCCCCCAAATTTAATAATTTCTTTCTTGGCCCGTGACCCATCCTTCTGCAAAAATTTCATTGAAATTCATTGAGAACTTTTGGAGATATCGTGTGGACAAACAAACAGACAAAACTTAGGTGAATACATAACCTCCTCCAACGTCGTTGGCGGAGGTAAACATGTTCTTCAGGGTATAATTAGTAAATATGTTTAATACGGTAAGAGCTGCTTTTGCTAATTCTTAGTATCTGACGGCTATATTCAACTCAATAATCTCTGGAAAAGGTGCGTTTGTTGCAGTCTTCATTAACCCTTTCAGTACGCTACGTGACATCTTGCCTGATCTGAATGTCGGTGTTTAGAGGAGGAAAAAAAAAAACGTCTTGCGGGATAATTAAAATAAATGAAGGCTCAGAATACACGCACAAAGCGAAACACACACACACACACACACACACACACACACACACACACACACACACACACACACACCACGCGTATTCAGATTCACACCTGCTTCATCACCCTGATTTATAGAACCCTATACTGCAAAGGATGAGTCACAATACTTACAGGACTCCTGGCCACCCCTTACCTTGCTGGCTACGTCTCATTATTACTGACGTACCTGAGGACAAAAGAAAAAGTGTGTAATATCATCATCATCGTCATTGCTATCACAGTCATCATCACCATTACCATCACTATCATTATTACCATCAAAGTCACCATCATTATCATCATCATCACCACCATCATCATCATCATTTCCCTTCCTTAAAAATATGAATAAAGAGCATGAAAGGAAGGTAACCATTTCTCTACGGTAATTCCTTTCATAAACTCTACTTTTGCTGGTTCCAGTCTACTCTGTTCAACTCAGTAGCCACTAATAATCAAGGGGTTCAGTTCAAATGAGATCCCTTTAGTCTGGAAAGTCCCTCCTTCAACAAGAACAACAGCAAGAACAACAACAACAAAATCAATAATAATAATAATAATAATAACAAAATAAAAAAATAATAATTGTCGTGGGGGGGCGCTCACCATCCACTCACTCGATGTAGTGCTGCTCTCGGGTGTCTGCCCTTTCCTCTCCTCCATCCTTCTTTCCTTCCTTCCTCTTCTTTCTTTCTTTCGTTCATTCTTCCCTCGTCCTTCTGCCTGCGGGTGACTTTACACTCCCTCTTCGTCCTATCCTTCACTCTTTCCTCTTCCTTCTGCCTGTGGGCGACTCTACACTGAGTGACAAACCAAACGGTTTCCTGTACACCAGGAAACCTTTCCTATGCTGGATGGTAACCATATAACCAAATTTTGGCGCCTGGTGGTTTAGTGGGTAATTACGGCGCTCCAATCGGATTGAGCCGGTGAGGGTTTATATCCAAGGGATGGTTGTGTTATTGCTCACGTAATGCCACTCAGGGATGAATGAGGCTGGTCACTCTCATCTTAAAAGTCAGCACCAACTTGCCTAGCCCCGGGCTCCTACGCTCCTCATGGGGCAATGTAGGATTGGATTGGATGGTGCTACTACTACTACTACTACTAATAATAATAATAATAATTATTATTATTATTATTCGGGGGGAAGGCGGTGGCAGAATCAGTAGAGAGGCGGCCTGCGGTCCTAATGGACCCAGGTTCGAATCCCGGCTGGGGCAGGAAACAATTTAAGGATCTGAATTTCTTTAAGAAGCAGAGTTTTCTGATCTACCAGATGACCCGCCGACATGTCATAAAAGTACCCCCACTAATACCAGTACACCAGTCCTGTATGAGACAGCCCTGGCATGTATTCAATATGGATGGTGGGTGTTAGCGCCGAAGTGGTGACATGTGGAGATGTAGGAGGACTACTGGGCCCCAAGGAGGACCACTGGGACTTGGGAATAGGCCCTGAAGCCTTTGCCCAGAGTCGGACACGTAAAAAAATATTATTATTATTACCATTATTATTGTTATTATTATTATTATTATTATTATTATTATAACTAGAACACCGTAAAATTGTCCATGAACAATTCTGATAAAGAAAAACTTCCCACAGCCATTGCCTACCAGAAGCCAAGCTATTATGGGATCTTGAGGTCAAGATCACTGATCTTGTGCATGTCACCTTAGATCATCACAGACTATAAGCCCGGTGGTTCTAGCTTTAACGCTTCATGGAATATTAGATGACATCTGGAATATCCGGAAAAGTTCCATTTTCCGACCCCTGGCGAGGTTACACACACCACATCACCTTGGGTTATTGCAGTCTGCTAGTCCACCAAGCTTGGTGGCTCCAGCGTTACACTAATGGAGAATTAGGTGAAATCGGGAATATCCGGATAAATCCCAATACATGACCTTGGGCGATCTCCGAGGACATTCATCCAATTAAGATTAGACTCTTTTCAGATCTGCTCCTTGAGGCATAGGCTATAAAAAGTTCGTCTTTCTGGCTTAAGTGGTTTCTTACATAGTGTCAATATTTGATTTTCTATGTTCTGGATAATATCCGGAGATCCGGTTAACCGATTTCCTTTCAATTTTGCCATATGAAGCGGCCTGCTGGAGGACTCAACTGACAAAGGTTGAAGACTCTAGGTTAAACAGCCTTCGAGTGATGGTTATTAACAATTTAAGAAGAAATAATAATAAAATAATGATAATAATAATAACATCTAGAGAGAACTGAGAGAGCGCATACCTCAGCCAATGACACTGCCTTTAATTAAAAGGAATGCATATCCAGATCCGTGGAGATACTGTGAAGATTACATTGGACCCAAATCAGCCCCCAAATTTAATAAATTATTCCTTGTCCCATGGCCCACTCTTCCACAAAATATTATTAAAAATCATGAGAACTTTTGGAGATACTGTGCTAGATATAAAGGATCCTGATTCGGATCCGAATTCGCCCAATATTTAATAAATTCTTTCTTAGCCCACGGCCAACCCCTCCAAAACATTTCATTGAAATTCACTGAGAACTTTTTTACATATCATGTGGACAAACAAACACATAAACAAAAGTGAATACATAACCTTCTCCCACTTCGTTGGTGGAGGTTACAATAATAACAAATTTTTGACAAAATCATTAAATTTTCCCACAGGGATGTGGGAAGTTTTAATAATAATAAGAAGAAGAAGCAGAGAATAGAAATTGCCATGAACATGAACAATTTCAATAACTCATCACATGACACGCTATTGCTGGATCTGGTGATTTCAACGCCCTTCATACAGTGAACAGTTCGAAGTGAAGATCTGGTGTAGTAGGGCCCCCTTACAAGAATGTCAAACATGTTGGATGAAGGTGAAAGCAACAAAATCCTCACAGAGCAAAAATGGCGGAGCCCAAACTACTTTCCATTGACCCCTGGGCGATCTCTGAAAATACTGGCTGAAATGGACTCTTAGTCATTTTAGACCTGCTCCCCGACCTTGCCCATGTCCCACAAAAATTTCAAGTATGTACCCCTAGAGATTTCTGAGAATCCGCGAATAGACGATTTTAACAGGTTTTGGCATGTAAGAGGAAAACCAGTACTGGGAAGTGGACGATACAGGGTCATAAAAAGCCCCCCGCTGGGAGACTCAGATGGCCAAGTGTGATGGCCGTAGATTTGAAATCGTGCGAATATGAGCAATTTACTTCTTTGTATGAGAGAAAAATAATAATATAAATAAAATAATAATAATAAAGATAATAATAATAATA